>PVJI01007867.1:0-75082 GCA_004026765.1 Micronycteris hirsuta | reverse complement strand
TGGGATTATGCAGAACAGGTAGGATTACTCATAACAAAGCATTGGATGTAAATTCAGATCCGGTGGCAGACAGGACCAGATTAAAGTAATATTCAGGGATCAGCAAGCCAGAATTTTTTAAGATACATCTTTGCCAAATTCCTATTAGAGAATTCCCATCCCACAGACATGATCCACACTTGCTCACACAGGAATCACATGGAGCTGTGCTCAAAACGTGTAAATTCTCAGGACTGCGTGTTTACACGTGTGGGGAAATCACTGCCACAAAGATATCCTAATAATTTATGGCAACACAAATGTAAGGAAACTAGAGCTGGAGTGTGAATTTGGAAGCTTTGACATGTAGTTAAGCTGAGGAAGTCAATATATGCCAATGACCTCTTACCAAATAAAATTTACATCTGGCTTTAATTCTCTGACTATATTTGTTACATTAAACTTACTGTATTGAGACATATTTGGAAGCATGCTACCCAAGATGTAGTTAATAAATTGGTATGTGGCCTTCCTCACAACAATAATTGGAACCCAAATATCAGAGGATACTACAAAGATTTCTACATTAATAAATAAATGAATGGGAAAAAAAAGAAGTAGAGAGAATCAGTGGATGGAAAAATACTAACAGAAGACATCACAAGTAGGGGGATTCTTGCTAGACCAACTTCACAGTTTAAAGACAGGTGAGGGTGATCAGATATCAAGTGTGGGGAAGAGGAAGTTGATCATATATCTAGAATGAGAAGATATCAAGATGGGGAGGTGGTGGCTTCTCATTAAATGGACTTAGCAGGATATTTATTTTCTAAAACTGGGCTAGGCAGGTAGAAGTGTAACCATGTAGAAACTTTATTTCTTTAATATGACCTTTCTTCCTTTCTTTCCTTTTGATTCAAACTGGCCTCACCCAGCACCCTGACTCCCTTGCCTCCCTTGTACAACCGCTCCCTTAATCATGCTCTCAGGGTAGTGAGGTTCTGATTGGCATCAGATAATCTTAGGAACAAAGCCTGGGGTCTGTTGACCCCATAGACAAAGTTTCTGTCAAAGTGGAGTTAATATCTAGGTGTATACTTGCATGTGCATGTTTACATTTAAACAAACTCTTTAAATAAATGTTTTTTTAATAGAAAATGTAGTAAATATAAGACACTTAGGAATAAAAAAAGCCAATATTTCTTTACCCAAAGACTTTCTAAAAGTATGCAAATGCATTTTTAAAAAATGTAAGTATATTTTAAAGGACAAAAAAGGGACCACATACTAAACCTGACAAGCTCAGGGGAAGCCTGCGTGGCAGGTCTTACAAACTCAGAGACCTAAAGTAACCACATAGAATGGTCTGAAAGTAAAACTTAACTAAAGTGCACCATGCCAGATAGTCATGTCCTAGGCCAGTATCTTCCTCGACTAAGATCAATCTTTACCTTAACTGAGCCTGTCTATTGTTTTTTTGCAACAACCTTTGCAATGTCAAAGTAATTCCCTATTTCTAGACCTTTCAGAGCACAGTCTCACCAGAACAGGAGACTACAGAACCCATACTTCTATATTGCTCTCTCACACACCATCTCTATGTGCCGTAAATGTCCGTTGTTAATTTTCCTATACCCACCAATGTAAAAGAAGTATGTGTCTCCTCGTTTTACTTTGTATCTAATCTCGGAGATTTCCTACTTTGCTTTCTCCCACCTGCCTAATCTACCACCAATGAATTTCATGTAATCTCCTTTTGTTTTCTGCTTTGATTTTGATGTATAAAATATACAGTAAAACTGCTATTTTTGAGAGTTTTGTTCAATCTGTTAAAATTTTTCTTCCCAGCAATTGTCATTAGTTTGGTTTAAATAAGCTTATAAAAAATCCCTATAGGTTTGGATATTTCTTACATTAAGTTTTATACAATATTATATTTGTTATGCCCTGGCTGGTGTGGCTCAGTGGATTGAGTGCTGGCCTGTGAGCTGAAAGGATTGCCGGTTCAATTCCCAGTCAGGACACATGTCTGGACTGGGGGCCAGGTCCCCAGTAGGGGGTGTGTGAGAGGCAACCGCACACAGATGTTTCTCTCCCACTCTCCCTTCCTCTCTCCCTTCCCCTCTTTCTAAAAATAAATAAATAAAATCTTTTAAAAATATTGTATTTGTTATATGAGTTTTGAGGTAGAATTTGTAGTGAAATGATAAGGGTTATAAAGACTATCACAAAGATACTAAAACCAACCTCCAATGGATTTATGGCTTGGAACTGGCAGAATACCAGCTTGAACCAACATAGTGACTAATTTCATCCTGCAGTAACCTTTAGACTCATTATATGCTCATTGTAATACATTAGCATTCTAAATGACATACTTGGTGCCACCATAACCAGAAACAAAAGCCTATATAAAGACACAAAATAGCCAATGGTGTTCCCACCCCTTTCCCAGAAAAGTCCTAAATATCCCTCCCCCTTATTGAATGCCCTCAGCCTCAATAAAAGAAGTAAATCCCACTAAGGAGGGGCTGCTGGGCCTGTGGACCAACCTTCTTGAACTCTCTCACTTTTAGCTTTATGCTGGCTCAAGTTTGAATTCTTTCCTTGAAAAGCCTGGAATTGACAATGGTCTGGAGACCTTTCGGTACCCAGACAACCAGAATGCCTGCATCAGTTTCAAGTGTACAATATAGTGATTCAATATTTGTATACCTTACAATGTTATCACCTAACTAATTCTAGTAATCATCTGTCACCATGCAAACATGTCAAAATATTATTGACTATATCCCCCATAAAAGAACTCACTGAGATGAAATATGGCTCCAGCAGCAAAGGCATCTGGGAAATGTTAGACTCTTAACTACTTGTAGCCTCAGGCTTGGCTGACTACCCAGAAAACCAACCAGAATGCCATCCAAAGATAAAGATCATGTCTCCAGGAATGAGGCTAATGAATATATAGAGTGTGGTTAACTGCCTTTTGTTACCTGTTACCTCAGGGATGCATTGTTCTTTCTGGTGATCTACATGACTAGCAACCATATGGTTTTACTATTAACCCCCTACAATAAAGGGACTCTCTTGGGAGGGGAGTGAATCCTTCTCAGCAGGCCACTACTGGGAGCAGCTGCTTTGCCCCTGTATGTAACTTTCCCCTAGTAAAACTCTTATGAATTTGAATAAGGCTACCTGTCAGTTCTTCCAAATCAATCCTGAATTTACGTTTAGACTTTTGCGGCCTTCGCTAACATTCCCTTTCACTTTTTCAGCCATTGCCATCCCATTTCCTTTGGCAACCATCCCTTTGGTCTGTTCCCATGAGTCTGTTTTTTGTTTATTTGTTTGTTTGTTTGTTTTATTTTTTGAGACCCTTCACTTACAACATGTACAAAAATAAACTGAAAATGGATTAAAAATTTAAATGTAAGACCTGGAAACATGAGACTTCTAGAAGAAAAGATAGATAGTAAACCACTTGACATCAGTCTGAGTAACATTGCTTTGGATTATGTCTCTTCGATCAAGGGAAGCAAAAGAAAAGTAAACAAGGACGTTTTGAAAACATTCATTCTATTTTCTTTCAGTATTTTAACATGCATATAACTTTAAAAGTGTAATAATAATAAACCAATCCAAACAACAAAAAATAACTTTAAAAAGTGTGCAAGCAAATGCAAGAGTGAGTTAAAATTCTTAACTCTATATATAGCACCTTGCTGATGGAATTGTTGATTTGAGGGCAATTGACTCCTATGAATTTTACCAAAGTGTGACAATTACGCAAGTTCCTGGGCTGAGAAGCAGCCCTGCTGTGAAAATTTATAGTGCTCAATAGTCCTCGAAATTTCTCATTTGTTACCCAGGGTGAGATGGAGAGGTAGCATTGGGGGATGGGTATAGGGGGAATTGAGAGTGGAAAGGAGAGCAGGAGGATTTTGCATTCCAACCGCAAGCTTGCAAAAGAGAAGAGCATCGGTTTAGGTTCTAGGGCTTGGCTAGGATGAATCGTCATTTTGATTTGTGTGTGCATGTATGACCGCTGTACTGAGTCTCTTTAATTTGGGATCTATTAAAACTGCTTCCTTGGCTGTCAAATGAAAACACTAAGACCTGTTTTTCTAATTCATAGGAATTTTGTAACAATAACATCCTATGGATTTTCAAAGAGCTACAAATTTTAAAGTACTAAACGTTTAATGAACTATCATTTGTATAATTTATAGAGAAGTGAGCAGACTTTTTCTATAAAGCATCATATAGTAAACACTTCAGGTGTTGCAGGCCATACCCTTCCTTTCTCAGCCACCCCACTCTGCCCTTGTGGTGTGTACGCAGCTGTAGACTATAAGTGAACAAACGAGCCTGGTTGTTCCCCGACACAACTTTATTTACAGAAATTGAAATCTGAGTTTTATTTTACATTCATTTTACATGTCATCATTTGCTTGTCTTATTTTCTTAACTATGTTTTAAGCTGCTAGAAGAAGGAGTCAAACTCTTTTGTACTAGGCACGTGCTGGATGAGTATTGAATAATAGATAAAAAATACTCTGCCTTGATTGGGCTAAACACCATGGAAAAGGAAGGTATCTGGGAGAAGTCTTTTTTGTTAGAGCAAGAAATTCATACCAAGTCATTAGTGAGGGACTTGGTATATCAACATTCACCTCTACTTTTTTTTTTAAACAATCCCTGTTAAGACCACAGTGATAACCAGTATGCTTTAGAGAATGAGAACTACCAGAAGATATGACTCAGGTCTCCAGGAGAGCAAGCAATCAATTTCAAGAAAAATAGTTTTATTATAGAGACTGAGCTTCTGAGTAATTTCAATTCCCTGGTGTTCCCCAAGGCCAGCCACAGGGGCTCGGGGCTCAGCAAGTTCACGCTGGTGGCTCAGTGAACTGTTTCCTGGGATGAAAAGTAGAAAGGCTCCTCAGGGAATGAAGGAGGGCAGAGGAATTTTGAAATAATCTTTTTTCTGAAGCACAGGGAGAACTGTGACTTAATTCACTGGAAAATGAAAGCATATAAAGGCAGTATGTGAGCAAGCAGCATGTGTCCTGCCTGGACTTCTGGTCAGAAAGCTGAGTAGATGGCTTACCACCAGGTCAATAAAGAGCATCCAACCTCCTCACTGTGCCTCCCCTTTTATCAAGACCAGAGCAGGACAAGCAGTAGAATGTCAGGCCAGTGGAAGCAGCTGGAACTTTCATAGGCCAAACTTCATTTCTTAGAATAGGCACTATCCTAGATGTGGAAGAAAGAGGATTCATTTTTGGTGACCCTGTAAAGCAGGGGTGTCAAACTCTTTTTCACCGGGAGCCACATCAGTCTTGTGGTTGCCTTCAAAGGACCCAATGTAATTTCAACTCCTTAACAGTTAAGGAGTAGTTACATTTATACAGTCCTAAAATTATTTCGGCCCTTTGAAGGTAACTGCAAGGCTGATGTGGCCCCCGGTGAAAATGAGTTTGACACCCTTGCTGTAAACTCTGACTCTTCCTCCAACCTGACAAGTAGTCTCTCTTTGACCAAATTTTTGTCAGGTTCCTCTGAAATCTCTTCCTAACTAGGCATCAACTTTTGTACTTCCATTATCTGTCTTTGCATAGCCCACTTTTTGTAAGAACACTGCTAGGTTACTTGAGCCAGAAATCTCTACCCTCCATATCTGATCACCTGCCCTATTTGGTTGAGTTCTTCATCCTCCATCATCTCCCACATCATATCTGATTATCTTGGCCTTCCTTCAACTAGTATCCAGATAGGTGGGATTACCAGAATCCCCCTTTACCCTTAATCTTTTTACTTAATACTTTTCCATCTACCAATCCCCCTTCACTTTGTTTCTTGCTATGAATGCCCACTTTTCTTTATTCTATTTGAAGTTGAGCCCAAACTCTCTCCCCTACTGCAAATCCCCATTGCAGTAATCTCTGCACCTATTGTCATTATTCTGAATAAAGTCTTCCTTAGCGTTTTAACAAGTGTCAGGAATAATTTTTTCTTAAACAAATCTTCCTTCCAGTAATCCCATGACCTAACATGGTTTAGGAATTGTGCCTCAGGGATGCTCACAAAACACTGCAACTTTGTCAGTATGAAGGTAAAGAGCTCCTGTTCCCATTGACTTTGGTGCATCTTTTAAAGAATATTCCTGACATTCCAGCTCTAGTAAGTACCAATCCTTATTGGAGGGTGGAGGAGACTTACAGGACATTAAGTCAAATGTCTAAAATGGACCTTACGACATGGTCTATTGCATTTTTTGTTATTAATGGTTTTAGTATTATTATATAAATCTATTGAATTTTTTATTAATCATTGATGATATTCTGATCTTAACAACTAATATTACAGTGAGATTCTGGCCCCAAACTAAATAAAATTTATTACATACTACTCTCCTCTCTCCCCAAATTTTCCAGATCTTCTTTCTCTTTTTCCAAATGATTTGTATTTAGGCAGTTTATTTGAAGTTTTCCATATTTCAGCTACAACAACATTTTCCTGAGAATCAACTGTCTTAACTTATGCATGAAAGTGTCAGCAGAAAGAATAATCCCAAACAGTGAGGCATTTGGAAACCTTATTCTCAGGTTTGGAATGCAGTGCCCTGCCTTCAAATACAAATCTGCTGAAAGGTGTATCAGAGAAATCACGATGGGAAATGAACTTCTATTACCAAAAAAAGAAAAAAAAATGTCCAAAGTGTATCATTTTCACATAGAAAAGAACTCATTGGGAAGTATGAATTTTGTCCCCAAGTAGATTATCTTTCATATTGGAGGCTATAGAATTAACTGCTTACCAATTTAGTGAGCACTCCTGCTACTTTGAGTATGGAGAAACTCATTCACATGGCATTTTGCTGAATAAGGTTTTGTTGAAATTGGAAGGTTTTTTTTATCCTCAAAAATCGATGAGAAAAAGTTTTTTTATGTGTCAATGAATTTGCTGAAACCTGTGTGGGCTGGACCAAGGAACAACTTCAGAGGGCAATATTAAATTGAACCTCAGATACTCTGAAGGTTTTCCTTATTTCATTGATCCTGGCAAGACAGGTTTTGTTGAGGTTGAGATGAAGTTCATATCACATTATCTTTTCCAACAGTTTTCCAGAGGGCCATGAAATTCTTGGTCAAGACATCCCTCCCTCTAGCCCCCCTGGCCCCAACACTCTAGTATTAGCTCTTGGGTGTGGAGTAGTTGAAACATTTTTGGAGTTTCAAGAAAACACTTATCATGAAACACTGTAAAATTATGTCTGAAAATCTTAATCACATGTTTAAAAGTTATTCTAACAGTGTTTTGCTCTGGCAGGAATAAAAGCTTTTTTTGATCAGTTAAAAACTATATAACTTATTTAACCAGGAAATTGTCGATAAGAAGAGATTTAAAAATGAAGTTTGCTAGAGGGAAGTCAACTTTTAAGGACTATAGGTGGTATTTAATTATCCAAAACAGCTAGAAGCTAATTAAGGCCATAAAGTGTTCCATAAGGTTTCTAAATTTCAAAGGGTCTATTTGTTTAATGTCTTTTGTTTCCCTTGCCTGAGGAGATATATCAGATAAAATATTGCTATGAGCAATGTCTGAGACTTCATTGCCTATATTTTCTTCTAGGAACTTTATGGTTTTAGGTCAAACATTTAAGTCTTTAATCCACTTTGAATTTACTCTTGTGGCATAAGAATGTTGTCTAGTTTCATTTTTCCACATGTATCTGTCTAATTTTCCCAATACCATTTATTGAATAAACTATCTTTAGTCCATTGTATTTGCTTGCTTCCTCTGTCGAATATTAATTGACTATAAAAGTGTGGGTTTATTTCTGGGCTTTCTATTCTGTTCCATTGATCTGTGTGTCTATTTTTATGCCAGAACCATGTTGTTTTGATTACTATGGCCTAATACTATAGTTTGATATTAGGTAGCATGATTCCTCCAACTTTGGTTTTCTTTCTCAAGATTGCTGTTGTTATTCAAGGCCTTTTTCTAGTTCCATATACATTTTTGAACTATTTGGTCTAGTCTGTGAAATATATGATTGGTATCTGATAGGAATTGCATTGAATTTATAGATTGCTTTGGGTAGTATGGACATTTTAAATGGGACTACATCAAACTAAAAAGCTTTTCTATAGCAAAAGAAACCATTGACAAAATAAAAAGACAACCTACTAAATGGGAGAACATATTCACCAATACATCTGATAAGGGATTAATATTCAAAATTTATATGGAACTTAAAAAACTCAACACCAAAAAAAACAGAAGGGAAGAAAGATGGCAGTGATATAGGTGGGAGCTGAACCCACTTGCTTGTAGACCCAACTGGGACACCTAGCAGATCTTCTGAGGAACAGAGTGAACAGCCAACAGAATTCCAGCTGATAGGAAGTCTGGAAGCCAAAAGTTGCAGAAGACTGAAAGCAGATGGTAAGGAGATTTTGCAGGCCTTAGGGAGAGTCCTCGGGCCCTGCATGAGAGACCTTGGCTGCTGCAGCAGCTTTGAAGAAGAGCTAGGTCAGTCACTGTGACTTGGTGGTTCCCTCCCCTTCTAGAGAAGCGAGTTTACAGACCCATGTCAGGAGGGACCTGGATGCTTAAAGTCACCGGTGGGGGTCGGGGAGACACACTAAGAGACACACAGCTGGCAGCTCATCCTGGTTGGGACTATGGTTACTGGCTAGGAGAGTTTCAGAGAAATTAGAGAGCTAGGTGACACTTGGAGATGGGAAAAAAGATGGGCCATGACCCAGATAGTCTCTGGACTGGTCAGAGAGTTGGTCTGTGTGGAAAGCTGGGTGCTTGTTAGGAATGGCTTTCTCCAAACAAGGGAAATTCACTCAGAAAAAGCTCTTAGATGTTGTGCAAGAATCACTCATACACAGTAGCTGGGCCACCAAAGAGGGAGGAGAGGGGGTGCAAGTTGCTTACATTCAGGGAACATCAGGGATTAATCAAAGCGGGGAGCAGGAGCTCAGAGAGGAAGCAGAGAGACTTAATTTAATAGGGGAGCTAAACTGCCCTGAAGGGATCTTGTGCATGTGCAGGCACAGGCCAAAAAAGTTGGAGAAGGAGGGGTGCAATTTTGTTCCCACTCAGTGCACCTCACGGACTAACCAAGAGTTGCATAATGAGGTGGATAATAGGCACCAGCCTGGCACATATGGACAATGGGGGCCACACAGCTCTATAAGGGCATGGAAGGGAAATTGGACAGGTGTGAAAATTATAGCCCAGACTGAGCCTCTGTACTCCTAGAACCACAGGAAGGAAGAAAGAAGGAGCCCAGCCCCCTCTGCCTACAGCGTCCAAGAAAACCATCAAAACCAGCTTGGCAGGTTTAAAGTCAGTAGGAGGCTTTTTTTTCCCCAAGTATAAGACCATAAGGCCTGGAGCTGTAGAAGACCAAACACAAACCCAGAAAGAAGTCAGAAGGCTAACACCAACAGCTGAGACAAATTTCACTTTGTTCTCCTTCAGAATTTGCATTTTATTTATTTTCATTTATTTTTGTTTTTTATTTCTCTTCTTTCCATTAGGTTTTTTGTTTGTTTGTTTGATTGATTTAATTGTTTGATTGGTTTTCTTTATTATCCCTTTCATATTGAATTCAAATTTTTCTTCTTTCATTTCACTCATATTCCAATAACACACTATTCTTGGTCTTTTACTTTTTTTCTTTTTATTCAGATTACATATTTCTCATCATACTACTATTATTCCAAATCTCACACAGCACCATTCCCTGGTCTTAATATATTTTGTCATCTTCCTGAGCTTTATTACTAGTGTGGTTAACTTTATTCTCTCACATACTATGCCAAGTTTCTATCCCTTACTCTCTCTATATCTCAACATCTTATCTCACATAAGCACTCTGCTTTCTAAAGTCAGCTCATGTTCTATTTTTCTTCTAATAAGAGTCTTATTTTATCTTCACCTTTTATATAAAGCAGCTAGTTGGGTGAAATATCATGGTTATTGCTGTACTTCTCCAAAGGACTTCCTATCTGGTCTCTATTTGTTAGTACTTTAAATCTCATAGAATACTCTCCCACTGTCTTACTCCATTTTGTCTTTGCCCTGCCCCTGGTCACATACAAGACAAGGTGGGAATATTGAACAGCAGTAAACCTGATGGAGGGGATAAACTACCAAAAAAGGAACAACCAACAAGTAAAGCCCAAGTACAACAAGAGAGCCCACAAAAAGGGAAAAAAGGGCAACCCCAGAGCTACCAGGCAATGAGATCAAAGAGACCACACCTCTGAATCCCACGAAACTCCTACCATAGAAACTAACCCTACAAAGACACCTGGCAAAGCAGAGCATAGGGAATCACAGAAACAAACAAAAAGACTCACCTAAAATGGGGAGACAAAGAAACTGTAATCGAAATGAATGAAAGACTCCCCACTAAAAGAACTAAATGATATGGAGGCAAGCAAATTATCAGATATAGAATTCAAAAGAATGGTAATAAGGATGCACAAGGAACTCAGAGACAACTATAAGAAACTGAGTGGGAACTACAACAACATGAAAAAATAAATAAAAACTATGAAAAAGGACCAGGAAGAAATGAAGAATACAATTTCTGAAATAAAAGATACACTAGAAGGAATTACAAACAGGCTGGATGAAGGAGAGGACCAAATTAGTGAGCTGGAAAACAAGGTAGAAATAACCAGGTAGAGCAGTTACACACACAAAAAAGACTCAAAAATATGAAGATAGATAAGGGAATTGCAAGACAACATGAAATGCAACAACATTTGAATCATAGGAATACCAGAAGGAGAAGAAAAGGAGCAAGAGATAGAAACCCTAATGAAAAAATAATGACAGAAAATTTCCAGAACCTGGAGAGAGGAAAAGCCAAGCAAAGTCAGGAAGTACAGAGGGTCACAATCAAGATGAACCCAAGACACATCATAATTAAAATGGCAAGTTTTAAAGACAAAAAGAGAATCTTAAAAGCAGCAAGGGAGAAACAAGAAGTCACATACAGGGGAACTCCAAAAGACTAGAAGCTGATTTCTCAACAGAAACACTACAGGCCTGTAAGGAATGGCAAAAAAAATTCCAAGTAATGAAAAGAAATTGACTGCAACCAAGACTACTCTACCCAGCAAGGCTCTCAGTTAAAATGGAAGGTGAAATAAGTTTCCCAGACAAAAGAAGTCTCAAAGAATACATCTCCACCAAATCAGTATTGTAAGAGATGATAAAGGAACTGCTCTAAAAAGAGGAAGAAAAAGAGTGAGAGAGAGGAATGCAGATACAAAGGGGAAAAATGAATAAGTACATATATAAATAATAACCATAAATGTTAATGGATTAGCCCTGGCTGGTGTGGCTCAGTGGACTGAGTGCTGGCCTGCAAACCAGAGGGTCACAGGTCTGATTCCCAGTCAGGGCACGTGCCTGGGTTATAGGCCAGGTTCCCGGTAGTGGGTGTGCAAGAGGCAACCACATATTGATGTTTCTCTTCCTCTCTTTCTCCCTCCCTTCCCCTTGGTCTAAAAATAAATAAATAAAATATTTATAAAAAATGTGAATGGATTACATGCTCCAATCACAAGACATAGGGTAGTAGCTGAATGGATAAGAAAACATGACCAACATCTATGCTACCTACAGGCAACCTACCTCAGAACAAAAGACCTATACAGACTGAAAGTAAAGGGTTGGAAAAATATTCTGAGAAAATGGGCATGAAAAAAAGAGCTGGTGTAGAAAATCTTGGGGTACTTCAACAAAGATATTGACAGCAACACAATTATAGTAGAAGATTTTAACATCCCACTGTCAAAAATGGATAGATCTTTCAAACAAAATATCAGCAAGCATATTGCTGCATTGAACAATGCCCTAGATCAAATGAACTTAACTGATATATGTATAAAACATTTCATCCCCAAAAAGCAAAATACAATTCTTTTCAAACGCACATGAAACATTTTCAAAGATAGACCACATGATAAGACACAAAACAAGTTTCAACAAATTCAAGAAAAGTGAAATCATATCAAGCATTTTCTCAGACCACAAGGGCTTGAAAGTAGAAACCAACCTCAAGGAAAAAACTCAAAAACACTCAAATTCATGGAGATTGAATGGCATATTATTAAATAATGAGTGGGTCAAGAAGGAGATCAAGGAAGAAATAAAAAAATTTCTGGAAACAAATGAAAATGAACTCATAACAGTCCAAAACTTATGGGGCACAGCAAAGGCAGTCCTGAGAGGGAAGTTCATAATAACACAGGCCTATCTAAAAAAGATAGAAACATTTCTAATAAACAACCTAACCTTAAATCTACAAGAACTGGAGGAACAACAACAAAGACAGCTCAGAGCAAGTAGAAGGAAGGAAATAACCAATATCAGAGCAGAATTAAACAATATAGAGACTAAGAGCACAATTCTAAGGATCAATAGATCCAGGAGCTGTTTTTTTTGAAAAGATAAACAAAATTGTCAAGGTTTTAAGCAGACTCATCAAGAAAAAGAGAGGACCCAAATAAACACAATCAGAAAAGAAAGAGGAGAGATTACAACTGATACCACATAAATACAAAGGATTGTAAGAAATAACTACGAAGAACTATATGCCAAGAAATTTGAAAACCTAGGTGAAATGGACAAATTTCTAGAAAATATAATTTTCCAAAACTCAATGAAGAAGAAGCAGAAAGCCTGAATAAACCAATAACTGCTGGAAAAATCGAAGCAATAATAAAAATATTCCCATCACACAAAAGCCTGGACTAGATGGTTTCACAGAAGAAGTTTACAAAACATTTAAGGAAGAGCTAACCCCTATCCTTCACAGATCATTCCAGATAATCCAAGAATAGGGAATCCAAGAATAGCCTCTTCAAAATGAAACCCAATCTCTTTTTATGAGGCCAGTATTATCCTAGTGCTAAAACCTGGTAAAAACACAACAAACAGAGAAAACTATAGGCCAATACAGTTAGTGAACATAGACACTAAAATCCTCAACAAAATATTGGCAAACCACATCCAGCGATACATTATAAAGATAATACACCATAATCTAGTGAGATTCATCCCAGGGATGCAAGGATGGTACAATATTCGCAAATCAAAAAACATAATATATCACATAAACAAAAGGAAAGACAAATATCATATGATCATATCAATAGATGCAGAAAAAGCATTTGACAAAGTATAGCCCCCATTTATGATAAAAATACTAGGCAAAGTGGGAGTAAAGGGAGCATACCTCAACATAATAAAAGCCATATATGAGAAACCTACAGCCAACATTATACTCAATGGACAAAAACTAAAATCTTTCCCACTAAGATCAGGAACAAGACAAAGATGTCCACTTTCACCACTCTTATTCAACATAGTATTGTAAGTCTTTGCCACAGCAATCACACAAGAAAAAGAAATAAAAGACATCCAAATTGAAAAGGAGGAAGCAAACCTGTCATTGTTTTCAGATAACATGATAGTGTACATAGAAAATCCTATAGACTTCACAAAAAAACTACTTGACCTAATAAGTGAAGTTGGCAAAACAGCAGGATACAAAGTCAATATTCAAAAATCAAAGGCATTTCTGTATACCAAAAGTGAAATAACAGAAATGAAGATCAGGAAACAAATTCCATTTGACATAGCAACATGAAAAATAAAATACCTAGGAATGAACCTAACCAAGGAGGTAAAAGACCTGTACTCAGGAAACTACACAACACTGAAGAAATTAAGGAAGGCACAAACAAATGGAAGCATGTACCATGCTCATAGATTGGAAGAATTAACATCATCAAAATATCCATACTACCCAAAGCAATTTATAAATTCAATGCAATATCTATTAAAGTACTAATGACATATTTCACAGATATAGAACAAATATTTCAAAAATGTATATGGAACCATAAATGACTCCAAATATCCTCAGGAATTTTGAGAAAGAAGAACAAAGTAGGAGGGATCACAATACCTGATATCAAACTGTATTACAAGGCCACTCTAATCAAAACAGCCCAGTAATGGCATAAAAACAGATACATAGATCAATGGAACAGAATAGAGAGCCCAGAAATAAACCTAAGTCTCTATGGTCAATTAATACTTGACAAAGTGGACAGAAGCATAAAGTGGAGTAAAAATAGCCTCTTCAAAAAATGGTGTTGGTAGAGCTGGGCAGCTTCATGCAAAAAAATGAAACTTGATCACCAAATTACACCATACATAAAAATAAATTCAAGGTGGATAAAAGACTTAATTATAAGTCATGACACCATAAAGAGAGAAGAACACAGGCAGGAAAATCTCAGATATTGCACATAGCAATATTTTTATAGGTCCCCTACAGCAAGGGACATAAATGAAAGAATAAACAAATGGCATTTCATGAAAATAAAAGGCTTCTTCATGGCTAAAGAAAACAGCATTAAAATGAAAAGAGAACCAACCATATGGGAAAACATAATTGCCAGTGATACCTCAAACAAGGGTTTGATCTCCAAAACATATAAAGAACTCACACAACTCCACTATAGGAAGATAAAAAAGCAATTAAAAAATGGGCAAAGGACTTGAACAGACACTTCTCCAAGGAGGACATAGAAAGTGTCCAGAGACATAGGAAAAGATGCTCAGTATTGCTAGCCATCAGAAAGATGCAAATTAAAACCACAATGAGATACCACTTTACACCGGTCAGAATGACCATTGTAAACAAATCAACAAATAACAACTGTTGGAGAGGATGTGGAGAAAAGGGAACCCTAGTGCACTGTTGGAAATGCAGACTGGTGAAGCCACTGTGGAAAACAGTATGGAATTTCCTCAGAAAACTAAAAACAGAACAGCCTTTTGACCCAGCAATTCTACTGCTGGGATTATACCCTAAGAACCCTAAGACAACAATCCAAAAGAACTTATGCACCCCAACGTTCATAGCAGCACAATTTATAATAGCCAAGTGCTGGAAGAAGCTTCAGTGCCCATCAGTAAATGAATGGATCAAGAAACTATGGTACATTTATACAATGGAATACTACACAGCAGAGAGAAAGGAGCTCCTATCCTTTGTGACAGCACAATTAAAACTGTAGAGCATGATGCTAAGTGAAGTAAGCCAGGTGGTGAAAGAGAAATACCATTTGATTTCACCTTTAAGTGGAACCTAATCAACAAAACAAACAAGCAAGCAAAATGTAAGCAGATACATTGAAATAAAGAACAAATTAATAGTAACCATAGGATATGGGCGAGGGGACAATGGGGAAAAGGGGGAATGGTCATCAAGGGACATGTTAAAGGACACAAGGACAAAACCAAAGGAGGGTAGAATCAAGGGTGGGGATTAGGTAGTTTTGGAGGTAGAATGGAGACAACTGTACTTGAACAAAAATTTAAAAATACACACACACACACACAAACCCTATCAATCCAATTAAAATATGGATAAACACCTGAATAGACAATTCTCCATAGAGGACATACAGGTGGCCAATCAACATATGAAAAGATGCTCAATATCACTCATCAGAGAGACACAACTAAAACCATAGAAGGCTATCATAATAAATCAACCAAAAAAGTGCTGGCAGGATTTGTAAAAATGGGAACACTTTTGCACTGTTGGTGGAAATGCAGACTGGTGCAGCCCCTGTGGAATGCAGTATGGAGATAACTCAAATAATTAAAAATGATACTGCCTTATGATCTAGCCATTCCCAATTCTGGGAGTTTATCCAAAACAAAACCCTAATTTGAAAGATCATAAGCACCCCTATATTCATTAAAGGATTATTTATAATAGCCAAGATTTGGAAGCAGTGCAAGTGTTCATCAGTAGATGAGTGGATAAAATAACTATGGGACATTTACACAGTGGAATACCACTCAGCCATAAAAAAAAGTTTATCCATGTAACAGCATGGATGGAACTGGAGAACATTATGCTAAGTGAAATAAGCCAGTCAGAGAAGACAAATACCACATAATTTTACTCATATGGTTCTGAATCTAATGAACAAACTGAACTAACAAGCGAAATAGAGACAGACTCACAGATAGAAAGCAAGCTGACAGCTCTGAGGGTTGTGGGGCTTAGGGGATGGAGGGATAGAGCAAAAAGGAAAATACAGACATGAACAACAGTGTGGGGGAAGAAGATATAAGGGGGGTAAGTAGTAATGGAAAAATATAATAATAATAATTTTAAAAGGGTCTAAATCATATTTCAAAAATGAAAACAATTCAGCCCTGGCTGGTGTAGCTCATTGGATTGAGTGCGGGCTGGGAACCAGAGGGTCCCGGTTCGATTCCCAGTCAGGGCACATGCCTGGGTTGCGGGCCAGGTCCCCATGAGGGCCATGTGAGAGGCAACCATACATTGCTGTTTCTCTCCCTCTCTCCCTCCCTTCCCCTATCTCTAAAAATAAATAAAAATAAAATCTTTAATAAAAAAAATGAAAACAATTCCCTTCTTAAGTCATGGGTGTTCTTATTTCTAACAAAGAGAAGACCATTTTCTTAGTACATCTTTGCCTCCATTTCTGGTTTCCTTTTGTTTGCTCTTTAAATGTGTGCCACTCACCCTTGCTTTTCTTTTCTTCTCTGTATGAACAACTTTCTAAACTGAGATATATAACCTTTTTCCTAAAAGAAATCAGGAAAGACTTCACAACAGAAGTGACACAGAGCTGTGAACATGTACCAATGCCCTGCTTAACATTATTTTCTAGACAGGGGAAGACAGCTCCAGTATCTCTTACTTAATTGGCCCAAACTAGTGGTTATTGGTTATCTTACCCTTCCTAGACTTTTTCTTGAATTCTTTTTCAACTAACAGCACCACAAAGCATCTAATTGTCTCTGCTTGATATCACAAGTCATCAATAACTTTACCCCATGCATCCAAATACAAACTCTCTCTTAAATACTAAATTCTAAATTATTGATTGATTTTTCTGAAGAAGAAATTGATATCCTTATTTTTGTGCATTAAAACTTTCATTGGTTCAGTGTTGACAAAGGAATAATTGCAAAGGCCTTCCCATGGCATGGCATGTGAGGACTGACTCTGTGCCTGATATTAGCATGCCTCTTTCTGTATCTCTGCTGTGTTAATTTTTGATGTCATAAATATTTGCACTTATCACACGAGATAATCATGTATGAGTTTTCCAGTTGAATATAGACTTCTCAAGAGCAGTGAATGTCTCAGGCATCTTTGCATTCCTAGAATGAATAAATGTGTGCAATTCTGTCTTGTTTCCTTTATAATTTGCTGTTGTCATTGTTATATAACAACAACAACAAAAAACATTTAAATGTTAGAGAGACAACTGTAAAAAACTCACTGATAGATACTTTAATTCCCAGAAAAGAGATTGGAGGGAAAAAAAGGAGCAGTTATTCTATTATCTGTGTAATCAGTACTGTGCCTTGTGTTTTTATACTTACAACCATGTTACTAATCATAGTTATTAAGATAGCGTTATACCTCTTGTATTTTTGTTTATTTTAATGTTTATTTTAATGTTTAATATACTTAATGTTTATTAATTTTAATTAAAGCAGAAAAAGGTCCAAAATTTATCACCCAGATAATAAATAGATGAATAGATATAGACACAGATATGTAGATGATATCACTATATATAGGTAGATATAGGTATGCATAGATATAGATGATATAAGTTTATGCAGGAATTATCTGGGAGTAAAATCACAAACACAGATACAATACAAATAGTGTAATTACGCAATTCATTAACCCAACTTATCTCCCTAAGGTAACCAGTGATAATAGATTTTCTTAAATTCCTTCCTAAAACTGTTCTATGTTTTTACTAGCATAAATAGACATGAAATATTGATATGCATAATGTATAATTATATAATTATAGTTTTTTACCATAAAGGTGATTATTCCATATATAATATTCTGCCCAGGGCTTTTGATATTTAATAATAGAACTTACAAACCTTTATTTTCTATCTCATTTTTTGAATGCCTACATATTTCTTCATGTTGATTTAAATATGCTCTATATTTACTCATTTTTAAATTTAAAAAAAACAAAAAGTGGTCCAAAAATTTATTTATTTCACCGATCTTCTACTAACATTACTTGTTTTCAGTTTTTGCTACTATCAAGGAAAATGATGTAATGAGCATTAGGAATAAAGACCTTTGTAAACCTTTGTCAGTAAATGTGCAGGGCAACTTCTTGTAGCAGAATTGGTAAACAGAAAAGTGTGCGCCTCTTAAAATGTGATACATGTTGACAAATTACATTCTAAAAATGCACAAATGTACACTTCCCAATGACAGTGCCCCTTATCTTCATCCTCATGACTAATGTTTGAGGACATAGATTCTGAAAGAAGAAGTAAATAAAGAAGCTAATATTGCAACTCAGCCCTGTTTGGTTTCCAATATTGTGCTAAAGTCTCCATTGCCTAAGCATTATGATTAAAAGAAAGTCTAGATGATATTATATTTTATTGACATTTATAGCCTATTAAACTCTCTTGAATCTGTGATGCCATTTGATTTCTGCAATAACCAGTGAAACTTACAGTCTAAGTGAGTAATTGAATGGTCTAAGAACATGTAACCACACATTACCCTACACTCTGTTATTTCCTTAGTCAGGGCTCATCCTCTAGGACTCCAGGGACTTTAGGCAAATAACCGTCTTATCCAAAGTTTGTGGTTTGTACAATAAGGAAAAAAAAAAAAACTAAGAGATTGAATTAGATGGTATCTATGGTAAACTATAATTTCACGCCTATTTTTAAAATTCTCTTTCCTGCCCTGGTTGGTGTAGCTCAGTGGATTGAGCGCAGGCTGGGAACCAAAGGGTCCCAGTTCGATTCCCAGTCAGAGCACATGCCTGGGTTGCAGTTCAGGTCCCTGGTGAGGGCCATGTGAGAGGCAACCATACATTGCTCTTTCTCTCCCTCTCTTTCTCCCTCCCTTCTTCTCTCTCTAAAAATAAATAAATAAAATCTTTAAAAAAATGTTTTTTAAAAGTTAATTAAAAAATTCTCTTTCCTTTGGCCAAGAATTGAAAAGTAGAATCTTACTCACTTTTAGGTACTACCACCTAAGAGTATTATTTGACTATGAAAACTGTGCATGTGTGTGCACATACAAGGACAAAGATAAGGAGATGAGGCAAGAGCCAATATCCTTACTCGTGTTTTGAAAGAACCAGCCGGGTATTATATTTGGTTGCAATACGAGAAACTTATAACTAACTGACACTTTGCTGGCACTATGAATTTCTATTATCTGCGCTACTTTTGCAGAATTTTGAGTTTAAATATCCAACCACAAGTGTTAAAATCCAGGAGCTTTCTTCAGTGATGTAGAAGCAAACAGTATTTCCCATTAAATTAAAAAATGATTAGACAGAAAACATTTTCAGAAATTTCAATAGCTAAAGATTAGTAAGAGTTATTAATTTGCCCAGGTATTTATACTTCTTAAAAGTTTGCTCTCCATGAGTCATCATTTCTTTGACTATTACTGAAGTTGGATATTTTACATTTTTCCATTTTTTTTATGTTTGTGAAATAATGTTGAGACCATGATGACGCTGGACCAGAGCTCCACTGAATCATTATCTCACCGGGTCACCTTAGGTTGGGCACCTAAATATTTCAATTTTATTATGTGTAAACTAAGGATGATGAAAATTATAAATACCATATGTATTATATACTCTGTGTGGACAAAATGACAACACAATAAAAGTGTTTAATACTAAATACATTATTCTTGCTATTCATTGCTCCCTGCCATTATATTTAGCCTTTACAGAATTGGGAGACATTATAACCAAGCACCAAGGATTGGTTTTGAAATAGTATTACTTTCTTAAATTTAAAGAAGATAAATAAATGCTATTTTTATAAATTATTATTCTGAATAGCCTAATATCCATCTTGATGTTGATTTTTATTTTTATAAATAACTCAACAAATATTTATTGAGTTCTTACCTCCTATGAAACTGTGCTAGGTACTCTGAGAGCATTAGCCAGTGCATTTTTATAACTATGATCTAACTTCTATATATCCTGTTTTGCTGTGTTTGTTTGCCTTTCTTTCTTTGAAGGGCTTCTCTGAAGGCTGGAACCATTCTACCTCTCATTCAGACCTTCATCATCTTATCCACATCATAAGCTTTGTGCATCTTATGCTTTAATGAAACCAGAGTTAATTTGCGTGTATAAATGCATGTGATTATGTCATTCTCTGTCTGGTTTCATACAAACTTTTCTCCATTTTCTGCCATATAAAGTCATTCTCTGACTGTGACTATCAAATATTTTTATAATCTCATTCCAAATTCACTTTCAGATCATTTATCAAAGGTAACTCATAGATTTGAAATCATCAATATATTGCTTCATTTTTTATTATTTTTTAAAAAGGAATAGAATGAGGAATAGCTAAAATTTAAACAATAAAAAAACTTCAACAGCAAAGATTCAACTTCTTTTCAAGCTATGGTATATATCTAATTTTTTCTTTGAGAAGTTCTATACCTTCTTAAATTCTAATCTAGCCCAGCGAGGGAAGGGAACTTGCATTTCTTCAGTGAATCCTTTCCAAATGTTTGTTCCACCTGATCAAAATGGATTTGTTCCTTTTGCAAAGTGGAATAATCACATTAGGCCCATGAATTAAAAGGTTAGTTTTTAAGAGGCGTGGCTAGACACGGTGGCCAGCTTAGCCTAGGGAATAACACACTGTTCATTTCTTCCACTAGTAGTTATCATTTCAAAAGCAATTCATTGCTTTAAATAATGAGGTAACTCTTGGTGAGAATCACAAAAGCTTGCCAGCTGGCATTTGTCAGTGAGCAATATATCACCAAAGAGATTATATGCCTTTGATGGGTGAGGCCAATACATCATCCAGATGAAATTCTGTGATGATATATAGAAGACCAGGATGTCCAAGAAAGGAATTGGGTCATTTTCTTTTTCAGATGGAGATAAGAAGAAAAGGAGGGGGGACTCTTTAATTTATAAGAGTAACAAAGAACCCTGAGGATCTTTAAATTACAGCTGTGTCACTGGTGAAGTGTAATAAAGATGGTCAAAGGAATGAGGCAATATTTCTTTGAAAAGAACAAAAGAAGTATCTTTCCAATTGTAAAGCATTATAAAGTGGATTTCTTTAATAAGCCAGTCTGACTTTCTACAGTTTCCAAGCAATGCTGACCTTTGCCTTAATCGAATAAAACTGTGTGGAAATGCAGCTTCATAAACAGGGCATTCTCTTTCAGGAGGCTGAGGCCTTTTGCCTCTGGAGGACAGATGGAGAGAGGTTGCTCTTATAGGCCAAGTATATTTCTAGATAACGATAGATAAGGTCTCTAATTGTTATAACAATTATGAGCATAATTTTTCTTCAAATGAAATTTAATAAATCTAACTTTTACCTTAAGAACAGCACTTTAGGGTACTATTAGTTATTTGAAATAAAGAATTTTGTTTTCCAAAACTTCAGATTGTCACAAAATGTGTACACATGCTTCTACATGCATGTGTGTACAAACACACACATACAACAACTAAAACAACTCTAAGCCACTTCAATTTGAAAGGTTCTTGGTTTCTTCAGAGTAGCCCTCAGGATGTGCCTCTTCAGAAAGAAGTAGCTTGGATGTTAAATGACCCATGCAAGCATGCTATTCTGGTAGCATGCGATACACACATCAATAGCCTAAAGCACAGGACTGATAACACCACAAGCAAAATGCTACATTTCTGATTGGTGGTTTTAGGTTTTCAATTGTCTTAGGTGTAAATATCACACCTGATTATTAAAAGTTTTGAGGCAGTGTTTGGTAGGATGAAAAAAACTACTTGCCACAAGTTGATTAGTATCTTGAGAAAGCTAAATACCACAAAGGTAGGAAAACTAGGGCAAGAAACTGAACAAGCCCTGGAGACAGACTCAGTAACTAATAGTGAGTTTTAAAAACAGGCAATTCTTTTATGAGTATAGCCTTTGGATATTAAGAGGGCCAGAAAGAAAATTTAGTCTAAAGAAAAATTTAGAGAACAGTTAAGATTTCATTTTCCTTTATTTCATATCTGTCCTTCCTGAAAGTTCATTATCAATACAAATGAACATGTTTATTGAGCAGTATTGCTTGTGTGACATTGCACGTGGTGCTGTGATCTGACAAGGAGTTTACAATTAGAAAGTGGGTATTGGGAGCAGAAGGGACAAATACATAAAAGCACAGGCACTTTGAGATGAGGTAAAAAAAAGTTGTTTAGTGGGCGAAGCAAAAGTTTCATAAAGAAAATTATTGAAGTTCTGCTACTTAAAAGCTAGATTACTATCTTATACAAGTCCATATTACAGGTACGTAGCAAAGTAATAACCATTTGATAATACTATATGTTTAAAAAATGAAAAATTAATGAATCTATAGATGAATAAATTATAAATGACTTTTTTGTGGATGTTACCTTTTGTGCAATATGTAAGGTTCTCTCTTTGTATCAAAAAAGTATATTTTATTGGGCAGGGCAAGAGAGTACCAGAAGACCCTTGTACGATCCTGCCTTATGGGTTAAGGTACATTTTGACCATTTGCCAATGGACAGTGTTTCCTTTAGTTATAATCATGGAATTTTCCATTCTCACTAGGGGAACATACAACAGTAAGGTTTAGTTCATGCTATATTAGCATAAGATCATTTGTAAAACATATCAAAAGAGAAAAATAGTAAAACTGCAAGGTCCTTAAATGTTATGTTATGTTATAAGAATATTTGCATGATTGTTTCTTTATAGAATCTCTGTGAATAGAACAAGGCCACCTCTCAGGGAGCCAAATGAGACAGGAAAAGTTGTCATTTGGATGTACTCACTGTTAATTATTTTGACAACAGAAGAGAGAAGGAGGTCAGTTCCAGGTGTAACAGTGACCAGATGGTGTCAATGGATCTTGACCACGGAGATACAGATGCATTTATTTATGCTTAAGTGCTAAGAAAGTGACCTCTGGAGAAATAGGACTGAGTCATCAGTGCTGGCAATATCAGGTGATGTCTGATTAGTAAACTGTTTTGAATGGAAAATAAAGAGATTTGTTGACAACCCCTTTTGTATGGTGTCTTGGCATTTTAAAATTTTATTCACTGCTTTATAAAAAAACGTATTAGTTAATTTTAAAAGGGAGAGAGCTCCTTGCTCTAAATGGAAAATCCCCCTAAATAGTATGCTATGGAAACAAAAAAAGGACTTGAGGTGGTGGGAGGGAAGACATTCCTGCTAAAGGGAAGAGTAAGAGCAGACACATGGAGGCAGGGAATGTGGCTTATTTTGAGAAAACAGGAAGCACAGAGGGAAGTTCACTGTCTCATGTGGGATCCTCAGATATTACTGTTCGTAACACTAGGTATCTTACTGAAAATAATAACTTCTAAACTGCATATGAGTAATGCTATATATAGCCAGTGTGGGTACAGTCTAGAAACTGCATTTTTAACAGTATGTCAAGGAGTTTTTTTTTTTTTTTTTTTTAACGACATTTTTTTTTTTTAAGATTTTATTTATTTATTTTCAGAGAGAGGAGAAGGGAGGGAGAAAGAGCAATGTATGGTTGCCTCTCACATGGCCCCCACTGGGAACCTGGCCTGCAACCCAGGCATGTGCCCCAACTGGGAATCGAATTGGGACCCTCTGGTTCCCAGCCCGCGCTCAATCCACTGAGCTACACCAGCTGGGGCTCAAGGAGTTTTTTAAACATTTGAGAACAATAGGAATTTTACTATCATATTATAATATAGGGTTTTAAAAAAATACTGGTTTGTTAAACACAGAGTTTGTGTGACAGCAGCCACACCCTGACCCATGTGTGTGGGTCTGACGGGGAGTGCACCATGGGAGGCACGCTGGGCCTGTGGCAATGGATGTGGGAGGGCAGCACAAAGTCAGATGCTTCAGATTCTGGTAAGAAAGCAGCTGTTACATACTCCCAGCCAATTGTTGACATAGTTATGATTAATTTCCTCCTTTAAACAATTGTGTATGAGCCAAAATGACATGTGTGTGGGCTGGAGATAGTCCATGAGAGGTTTATTTTTGTCGACATAAGAAAGTCCAAACTAGTAGAGAATTTTTATTAAAATGTGTTTGAATCAAACAGAGGATACTCCTGGAAGCAAGATCTCAACAGACTGAGAAAAATGCCTTTCACCACTGCAGTTTGTAGCTTCTAATGTGCATTCACACTTAAGGAGGGAATGTGGGAAAGAGTACATGAAGGTAAGAGAAAGCAAGGCAGGTATGGATTACGGGTTATTTCACAAGATTATGTGCTTTCTTGAGGGTGGTCACACTTTAAAAGGAGAGGTTTAAGAGGGGCCATTTCAAAGGTGGGTTAACTTAGATGCACAGAAACAATGGACAGGGCTTGCTTAAGGTAAAAAATAAACCTTTCACTAAAGAAATTATATGTTTGGGTGTAATAACCCACAATGACCCCCCAGTTGAGAATTTATGATCAGATCACCCTGTGAGGTTACTTTCTATAGAACTTCTGCAACCTCTATCTAGAGTTTAGGTTTATGCAGTTTTGGAGGAAAGGTTAAAGAGGAGGCTACAGAAATTGCTTGGCCTTACGAATTTGAAGGACTCAGTGTTAGTTCCTTCAATTGTAGGCAGTGGAGAGCCACTGAAGACTGTGGACTGAGGAATGACATACACAATAGTAGTCTTTGTTTGGCAATTGGATTCCCAGTTAAGGAAGCAATTTGTCATAACAGAATGGGTACTGGGCTTAGTGACAAAACTTCCCTTTTTTATTCCAGTTGTACCACTTACTTCTTGAATTAATGAAGGAATGCTGCTTAATGTCTGTGATCTTTATTTTGCTTTCTGTAAAATGAGCAAGACAGCTTTATTATGAGGATCAAACAAGCTGTTGCAAGGGTCTGTAGCTTGTTAAGTGGTGTTCAAATACATTTTTTTAGAGTTTTTAGGTCACATGGAAGAGACATTGGAACCTCAGAAATGGCATTGGGAGCCTACTGTAATGGTGTAAGAAAGAGAGGGTGGCATAAATATTTGCATGATGCTCAGGCTAATGGCATAATTTGGGAGGCTATAGAAGATGACCAAACTCCTACGGGAACGCCTCCGCTATACCTTATATGAGTAACAGAGGAAAATACCCAGAACACAAACTAAACAAAAGATGAGCATCTGCTGTATCATCTAGAAGGTGCTTCGGTAAGTTCTCTGGTGGAATTCAGAGTGGTTGGGAATCAAAAATCACTAATGTCCACCTTTAGGCTACCATGGGCTTTTTAGCTATCAAAGTCTTTTTAGCAGTATTGCTCAGAGGGTCAGAACTTGGCCTATGCATTCTGACAGAAGTGGACAATAATCTTGACTCTGCCACTTATTAGCTTAGGTAAGTAGGGAAGCTCAGGTTTTTACTTAAACTCTCTGAGAATCGGGATGCTCATACGTAAAATGGAAGAATCATAAAGCCTGTTCTTTTTAACATTGTTATGAAGATTAAATAAAATGATATATATAAAACATTTAGAAAAAACTCCTATCATAAAAAGCACTGAAAAATTGGTTATTTATATTAGTGACATTGTTCTTCCTGCTCCCATCTGCATAATTTGAAGATAAAATTTCTACACACTGCAAAAATACACACACAGTCACTCACACACATCAGCCTCACAATATTAGTTTGAATAGTTTGGGGCATTAAAAAATTGGGAAATTGGACTGCTTCATTTACAAGTTTAAAGCTCAACATCACCATGGAATTAAGTAAAAATATGTCTTCATCTTCACATGGTGTTCTCCCTGTGTACGAGCCTGTGTACAAACTTTTCCTTTTTATAAGAACACGAGTCATATTGGATTAGGCCTTACCTTAATGACCTCACTGTAACTTGATTACCTCTGTAAACACCTTATTTTCAAATAATGTTACATTCTGAGGTACTAGATATTATGACTTCAATATCTCTTCAGGATATGCAATTCAACTCATAACACCTGGATTACTGTAATAACTTCTTAATCATTCTCCATGTTTTGACCCTTCTCCCTACAACCTATTTTCAACTCAGCAGTCAGAGTAAAGCAATAATGAAATTCAGTAACACTGCATGTCTCTGAGTGGTCTTCAAATGGCCCCCTACCTTTTTCAGAGTAAAAGCCAAGTCCTTCTGGTGCCCTCCAGTGTCCTCAGATGAGAAAGTCAGTCTATGATGAGTAGTTCACCTACTATAAAAGTTTAAAATCTTAACTAACAAAAGAATTTATTAATGTTTACCCTTCCATGCAAACCCTGCTGGGAAACATCAACCCATGGCCTACAGAGCAAATACAGTTTATCACCTTTTTTTGTAAAGAAAGTTTTATTGGAACTTAGCCATTGTCATTTATTTACATATTGTTTATGGCCGCTTTCAGCTACAATGATAGAGTTGATTAGTTATAACAGAAATCATTTGGCCCAAAAAGCCTGAAATATTTACCAAATGGTCGTTTATGGAAAAAGTTTGTTGACCCCTAACACCAGTAAAATGTCTTCAACATTTTATTGTTCTGGACAAAAATGACAATCATTTTTAAACCTTAAGTGTTTTACTGAACAAATATCAGTGGACTCTTTTCAATTTATACCCTTCAAATACTGGTTTGCAGTGTGTCACCTTGAGACTTTGCTCTGCTCAGCATCATGAGGTCTCACTTTCCCCACCTAATTAGCATGTGTCTCTTGACCTACTCTCCTCTTGATGATCACAGGGCAAATCCTGAAGGGGGTCTTCAGTATGTTTGTACATAATGAGATCTATAATTCAGTGTGGTCTCTCTCCCCATTTCCCTCTCTCTCTCTCTCTCTCTCTCTCTCTTATCCTGACAACAGAATCAGTGTCCCGAGCAATAGCCTTCTGGTATTATCTCTTATTAATCTTTTCTTTTTTTCAAACACCGTGAGCCACAGTGCTCCCATTTCTGTTTTATGAGTTCACCAGACACACTTCCACTCATGTCTTTTGTCTTGCCATACTTTCTACCCAGATTCCTCAAATATGTACATGGCTTGTTTCTTACTCTAGATACTTCTTACTCTTTAAGTATTACTCTAATGTCACCTTCTCAAAAAAAAAAAAGAAAAAACTTCTTTGACAGGACTTAAAGTTATAATTCCCACACCTGACACACCCAAACCTCTTTTTATTTCACTTAATAGAGTATATTACATAATTTGCTTAATTATTTTATTATTGACCATCTTTATCCCTGGAATATGAGCTACATTGTGCACTATACACTGTTTCATGTCTAGAACAATGTCAGGCATATAAAAGGCATTCAGTAAATACAATTTATAGAAAGTGAAATATGACCAGTACCACATAAAACATAGTTCCAAACCCATACATTTGGAGTTTAGGATCAGGGTGTGCCAATAGGTAGAAATTTTTTGGCGTCAATCATTCATAAAGAGAACAACTTTTACTAAGTATCTATTATATGACTGCCACTGCTCCATGAAACAGAAAATGAACAGCCTGCTTTGTTTTTTCCCTCAGCACCTATCACTCCCTGACTTCAGATAATAGATATATGTATACATTTTTATTGCCTACCTCCCCACATGCCTCTAAGAAGTGTGTTAGCCCTATAAAAACTGACATTTCTCCTGTCTTGTTTATTGTTCTGTTCCCAATTCTCAGATAAGTCCCTGGCACATAGTTGCAGGAGTCCAGAGGTAACGGAGTGAATGTAACTTGTTCTGAGTCTTTCCCATGTATGCCCTTTCATTCTCCTCCAAACTGTCAACCCTACTCCCTTCACTGGCTCTTTCCTTCTGAATCTGACACTTTTTGGTTGTTCAGTGTTTTGTAGATGTGGGAATCCTTCACACTTTGATATTTAAAATGGTGTTTTTTTTAATAACAGCAAATATCATTTGAAGATAAATCATGAAATCTAGTATTCTCCTCAAACTTGGTTATAGAAATCTGCTCAAATAGAAGATGTAAATGTAATGCACCAGCACTGAGTTTCTTCAGAGCATTAAACCTGGCTCTAAATGTTAGGGAGACAGGCAAGGAAGCACTCTTTACATGTATGATATGTATTCATACATATCATGCGATATGTATGAATTATGTGAATTCATTCATATCACATACTTGAATTAGTAACTTGGATAACAACCCTTTGAGCTAAATTCTGCTACTGCCATATTACGATGAGAAACTGAAGCACACAGAGGTAAAATTCCTGCTCCCAAATCACAGAGTTGGGGCTGGCAGAGCTATATTGTCTCCAGGGACTCTGGGCTCTTACCTTTTCCATCACTACTCTCCAACTCAAAGTTCCAAAAGTATTTCAGACCCCAAGAATGTGTGTGAATAAATAGAGGCTTATTACCTCTAATAATAAGAATCTCCACATGGCTATCAGAAAACAAAATTGGAATGTCAAAATCAAAGAACAATAAGAAAAGAAAAATCACAACAAAATATATTAATGTGAAGTACAATACACCTACTCTGCTACCTAAGAAGTGATCTATGAGAAGCTTGGAAGGGAAAAAAATTACAGCTCTCTTATTTTAGGTCTTTTATTTTAGTTTAGATGTAAATAATGTATAAATCCTTTTTAAAAGAAAAAAATAGTCCTGGCTGGTGTAGCTCAGTGGATTGAGTGCAGGCTGCGAACCAAAAGGTTGCCGGTTTGATTCCCAGTCAGGGCACATGCCTGGGTTGCAGGCCAGGTCCCCAGTGTGGGCCATGTGAGAGGCAACCACACATTGCTGTTTCTCTCCCTCTCTTTTCCCTCCCTTCCCCTCTCTCTAAAAATAAATAAATAAAATCTTTAAAAAAAAATAAAATCACTTAGACCTCTAGTGTTTGTTTGAATCTTTTAACTGAAATACTATCTAACTATACTTAAAGTTTCGTTGTTTATTGACATTTTACAACTGAAAATATTAAAAATCACAAAACTATAAAAACAATATTTGGTATTGGTATTAATTAACTTGGTTCCTGACATTGTTTGGGAACAGAAAATGTTATTCTCAATATGCATATAACTCTGAGTGTAGGATTTTTTTTTTTAGTTTGTCTTGAATATGGTAATAGTACTCAGTGCTAGGTAATTACTTGATTATCTCTTGACTTTCCATTTTTGGAACACTTGCATAAGTGTTGCATAGTGGTTGATTTTAATTAGGAAAAATAAACAATATTTACCACCAAGTTGTCTTCACTCTTTACTGATGTTTAGTCATATTTTAGCCTGAAACAATGAAAATAGTACCAACTAGCACTCATCCTACCAAACATGAGTCTGAATATAGACATTGAATATGCCAGCACTGGGTCACAAGATAATCATGTAAATGACCCTGATTGTGCTTATATTTATTTTTAAAAATTAATAAAATCAAACTAAACTTTTTAAATTTATTGTAAAAACTAAAGTATTTTCAAAAACATGAGTACGTGTCCCTGCCATCCCCTGCACCATCACCCTGCACATATCAAGCCAGTTTGCAAAATACTGTGGTAGGCCATTCCCAGTTCAGCCTTCTGTGTACTAGCTGCTCCCACTATACAAGAGCCTCAGGCTCATTTGAAAGGAGAATGAATTAATACGAACACAGGTAGTAGAGATTCTGCTAGTTCACTTCCAATGTCATTTGAGCAAGAAAGCACCCTAAAATGTGAGCATTGACATTCACATATATGCCTCTAATACATATTTATATCTTTGAATTGTCTGGAAAACCATTTCCCAGTAATATTAATGAATATCAATCATAGAGTAAAATGGGACCTTTACAGTTGCAGTGACTAGGACATATTGATTGCTTGGTCATAAAAGAGGCTGAGATGCTAGGAGGCTGTAACCACTGGGGTCACAGGGAAGAAAGGGGTTTCACTGAGGCTGCTTATCACTTTCCTCATGGGCAATGGACAGTGTTCAAGTGAGTTCTGTGAGCAGTGGCTTTAGAAACTAAATGATGTATAATTGCTTAAGGATATTCTCAATAGTGTTCAATCAAACCTCAGAAATATGGGATTTAGAAGGCAGTTTTCTCTTCTACATATAGATAGAAGAAGGAAAGTGGGACAGAAAGAATGAGCAGGCAAGAAGAGAAGGGGCATATGGAAGGAAAGATAAGGAAACAAACATGGAGATGAAATGGGAAGAACATGTACATACGCCACCAACACAAAAGTTTTGTTTCTTCATATACAAAATGTATTTAAAAAGGAAGGTGGTTTTATGGCTAAGAACACAAGTTGCAAAATTGAAGAAAAGTAGATTAAAATCAGAGACTTTGCTTAAAAAAAGTGCCTAATTTAAAAAATAGCAATAGGAATAATATTTCTCTCATAGGATTTTATAAGGCCATTCCTGGGTTACTTCTTCTGGAGAAAATACTTGTGTACCTGGATAATGTATGTACTCATAAAAAATAAACACCAGCAATAAGAAATGTCATCAAGATGGCAAGAATAGAGGGAGATATATCTAAAATGACCACTCTTTCTTTTTCTCTACTTTCCTGAAGTCAGAGGACACATGCTTGGAACATTTATAATGACATTTTAAGAGAGTGAAGTCCTATCAGGGATGGCCTAGAGGAGTTAACTAGCAGGAGGACATGCAGGGTGAGGTTGTGTTCAGAAAACTAGGCTGAGAGACCAAAAATAGGTGTAGGCAGCAAGAGTAATGATTCTCTGTCTTGATTCTTTTACATCAGTCACCAGCCACCCTCTCTACTTTTATTCTTCAATTATCGAGCCGTCATTTCGGTCTTCACAGGATTTGAGAAAAAGGAAGCATGAAAACTCAGGACTTGGAGCACAAGAAAGCTACTTTTAGAAGCTTGTCAAACATTTAGTGTCCTTGTTTCGTTCCCCCAGAAGCAAACACTGATGGAAGGATTCTAATACAAGTAATTGATATAAAAATTGAAGAAAATCCCAAAAGCTGAATGTAGAAGTTCAACACAGAGAGGAAGGAAGGTAGGCATAGGGTGCATACCAGTCAGCTGCTCCTGTGGATTATGAGAGGTTCAAGTCCTAAAGAAGCTGACAGCCAGTGTGAGACTGGCATCAAATTTATGCCCACTGAGCCACGAGGAGCATGGGGTACTCATACACCAACTCCTGTTTGCTGTTTGGTGAAGAATCACTTGAGCAACAGGTACATGATTTGCTGGTACTGCTGATCTTCTACACAAACAGATAAAGTAAGCTTCAGGAGGCAAAGTTGGTTGTTAGGAAGAAAAGGGCAGGTGTTGTCGGAAGAAAGTAGGTTGGTGTGCAATGAAATTGCAAGGGAGAGGAAACAAAAGTAAGCACAAAGAAAAATTTGCTACAGTATAGTCAGATCCACTCACATCACATGTGAAGTTCACTTCGTCCTGTCACTGATTCTTTGAAGCAGTGGCCATGAAAAATTTATTAAAAGAATAAGCAAACATAAAACTGAAGGAGAGATGGAGGGACAAGTTTTACGCCCCTTTGCTAAACACCCGATGTTTATTTATTTTTTTTAGAGATTTTATTTATTTATTTTCAGAGAGATGAGAAGGGAGGGAGAAAGAGCAATGTATGGTTACCTCTCACATGGCCCTCACTGGGGACCCGGCCCGCAACCCAGGCATGTGCCCCGACTGGGAATCAAACCGGGACCCTCTGGTTCCCAGCCCGCGCTCAATCCGCTGAGCTACACCAGCCAGGAAACACCTGATGTTTATTATCTGCTTCCCTACCATCCATTCTAGATTCTCCTCACCATTTCTTGGCTTGTACTATGAGGTAAAACAGACATAGTGAAACCCAAGAGGTCCTGCTCCTGGCACCCTTGGTGAACAACAGCTGCTAAAAATCCACACGTACAGATAATATTAGGCATGGAAGCGGCAAGAGGTCCCCTCTCTCTGCCCTGCACCCACACACACACCTATGATTCTCCTGAATTTCAGAAATGTTCCTCCTTGCTCCCGTGTATTAGCAGGATAATCAGGGTTAATTTCTTCTGCCAATATAGTGACTCTCTTCTCGAACTTCTGATCTACTGGCAGAAGGATCCTGTCACCATTTGTAACTTTATTTTCTTAAGATTTTATTTTTCAGAGAGAGGAGAAAAAGAGGGAAAGAAACATTAACATGTGAGAGAAACATCAATCTGTTGCCTTTCACACGGCCCCATCCCAGGACCTGGCCCACAACCCAGGTATATGCCTTGAACAGGAATGGAACTGGCAAACTTTTGGTCTGCAGGATGATGTCCAACCACTGAGCTAAACCAGTCAGGGTCATCATTTGTAACTTTAAGTTCAGTGGAAATATTGTAATGTTCCCCAGTAGAAGTATCCTTTCCCCTGATTACTGGGAATCAGAATACTTATTGCAACAAAATCTAGAGCTGTGGGACCAAGAAAGAATAGTCACCCCTGGATCACTAAAATTGGGGGCGAGGGTCTATTTCTACCCCTTAGTTCACATCTTTGTGGCTTCCAATATTCAGGTACATAGTACCATATGACATGGACATTGTTTCAAAATATATTCCTCATTTTATTTTTTTAAGATTTTATTTATTTATTTTTAGAGAGAGGGGAAGGGAGGGAGAAAGAAAGGGAGAGAAACAGCAATGTGTGGTTGCCTTTCACATGGCCCTCACTGGGGACCTGGCCTGCAACCCAGGCAGGTGCCCTGACTGGGAATCGAACCGGGACACTTTGGTTCCCAGCCCATGCTCAATCCACTGAGCTACACCAGCCAGGGCTATTCCTCATTTTGAAGGACAGTGACAATCTTTACAGTGTCATGCCCATCTGAGAAGACTTAGATGCACTTTCTTAAAAAATTAAGACTGCTAACTTTTATTTTTTATTGAAAGTACTGGGGTGACATTAGTTAATAAAATTATATAGGTTTCAGGTGTACAAATCTATAATACATCACCTGTGTATTGTATTGTGTGTTCACCACCCCAAGTCAAGTCTCCTTTCATCGCCACTTATCCCCTCTTTACCCTTTTCTATTTCCCCATCCCCTTTTCCTTCTGGCAATCACCATACTGTTATCTGTGTCTATGATTTTTTTCTTGTTTAATCCTTTCATCTTTTTCACCCAGTCCCCCAACACCCCTCTCCTTTGACAGCTGTTGGTGTATTCTCCGTATCTGTCAGTCTGTTTCTATTTTGTTTGTTAGATTCCACATATAAGTGAAATTGTATGGTACTTGCCTTCCTCTGACTGGCTAATGTCAGAATGCTTATTAAAATGGCTGGAGATCGTGGCAGAGTAAGTAAAAGCTGAGTCCCAATTGTTCCTGTCCTCAATCCAGATTTTCAGCTGAACTTCCAACATCCAATGTGAACAATTAAATGAATTTTTGTTTATATGAAGTTTTAAAGCCAAGGAGTACAGAAGAAGCTATTTAGAGTCCAGTAAACGGTGTTTGTAAGTAGAAAGGGAAAGACTCCTTGCATGGCCTTTTTGCAGCTGAGAGACCAGACAGCAATTGCACCTCTGGAGCAGCCTCCCCGCTCCGAGGAGCCAGGGCCATTAATTTCGCACAAGGTTCCCCAACCTTCATCAACAGAGATGGGAAGAGGAGACTGTGTGTTGTCTGTCAGGTGAAATTTGGGGGAATCCACTGAGACTGTGAGACCCAGGCTAAAGGCTCACAGCACGCAGTACTTCCATTGTTGAGGTGCCAAACTGGAGAGCTCAGGATCGGGGCTCAGACTGCTAAGGGGACCAGGTTGCCACAGTGGGTCTTTCAGAGATACCTGCAGCCTGCAGCCAGCAGTGACTTTCAGAGACATTCTGTTCATTGGGAAAGTTTTATGCAGAGACCCAGATGGTGACTCAGTTGGGTGTTGTGGGTACTGCATAGAGACTGATAAGAGAAAATGAAATGTGCATGATCAAGGACCCAATGTGCAGCTGTTATGCTGAGTGACCGAATTAAAAACACAGCAGCAGCTGAGCTCCCTCCCCCTAGAACTGTCGAGTCATTTGCACCCAGCAATTCCCAACTCACAGCAATAGACACAGAAAGAGAAGGCTGTGAGGTCTCTGGCAGCAGGAAGCAGTGTGATTCCACCACACCAGTGAAAATCGGAGATCCCAAATTTAGTGTGAAATACTTCTATGGTTTTGGTGCCAGACTGAGGAGTTCACTACATGAATTCAGAGCACAGGAGAAACCACACTGCTGCAATAGGGCCTCTGAGGGTGGCAGACAGCAGTGGCATAAAAGGCATCTGACTGCTGGGTAGGTGTGGGGTGGAGACCAAAACTGAGAACTTATTAACTGGCTTGGGAAAGAGAACTAGTTCCCTTTCCCTTCACAAGTGTGTGGGTGGCACCCAGGTGGCTGGAGAGGGAAGCCTAGCAGAGCTGAATTTTTTTTTAGCCATTTTGAAATAGTCTCAGCATTGACAAGCCCTGCTGTGTCTTCGGGTCCTTTCCCAATGAGACGAGCTGGGCAGAGAGATCAGAAATTTGTGCAGCAAGGGGTTTGGGGGCCCCACCTGGCTTGGGCTGCGAGCAGGCCAGGTGCTGCACAGAGCAAAGAAATCGACACTGTATATCCAATGAGGGCTGTTGGCTGGGTGTTACATAGGTGAGAGTTGAGCTGCTGGGATATTTTGCAGTGAGGCCAACTCCACTGGGAAAAAAAGGAGTGCCCACCTCACTCCTACAGGGTGGCAAGTACCACTAGCAAAGGGGAAACTCTCCAGAACAGCCCTGCCAGATTCCCCCACTGGGACCATTTCCATGGGTTCAAGAAAAAGAAACTCAGAATGGGGGCTTTGGCATATTGCTTGAGAATGGAACAGAGAGCTTAGCCTCCTACTAAGGTTTTAGAATGAGACTGAGAGCTTAGCACCCACCTGTGGTCTGGTATGGCTCCAGCCCCAATGGGAGGCTCTTTTAATCTATTCCCTAAAGTCCAGAGCAGCTGAGCTCACTCCTGTGAAGGGGAAAGCTGAATGAACCAAACCTGAACCAGCAGTAAGCCTCCCTGAGGAAGCAAGTGCCTGAATTTCTGGCAAAGACTAAAGGAGTAGGCTTTGAGTAGCGGCTACTCTCTTCTCACTGAGTGCCCTACAGACTGTACCACCAATGAAGTGGGAAACCTGCTAGCCCTATCTTACCAGGCCTTGTTCATTGTGCAGACCCTCATCAAAAGGCTCAGGAGGAAGACCCAGTAACATCAGGGAGGGGCAGAGCAGCTGAAAGAGGGAAGCTGACCTCCGGGAGCCTCGGCTCTTTACAGAGCTGCCACCAATTCCAAGCAGGAAAAGGCTGACTTTTTTACATAAACTGGACCCTAACGTGCAAATGTAGGTCCAGTAAACACAGACACAAGCGGCAAGCAGCATGGTAGCTACAGAGAGATAGCCTAGGGCCAATTATACACAATGTCTGACAGTGACCTATATCTGAACCCCATCCAATTGGACCCAGACAAAATCAGTGGTGGGCTTCAACCACACCCAATCTCAAACGAACTAGCCACACAATGAGTACTCCCAGAAGGGGATTTCTGCATGCTCCAGAACCTTCTGGGAGCAATGCTCCATCAGGAGGTAACAACTGCACAGCATCCCCCACACACAGCTTGTAGGTTACTCTTACCACTGCCCAGCCTGAAGAAATAATTCTACCAACAAAACAGCCAACAGCATTTAAGACATCACTACAACAAGGGGGACACAGAACCCACAGAAAACATTCTTGTACCATGGTGTTCAGGGATTCTGAAGGATTATGCAATTGATCCCAGCAAGACACCTTTATCATAAAAATAATAAAAGCAGGTTCAGGAGACATAGCACACCTACCTGACACAGAGAGATTAAATAGGACAACAACAGCAACAAAATGTCCCAAGCAAAATAACAACAGAAATCCCAACAAAAAATAATTAAAAGATATAGATGAAATGGAAACAACACAAATACCAGATTCAGAGTTTAAAATAATGGTTACAAGGATGCTCAAAGATCTTAGGAGAGGAATGGATGATCTCAGCAAGAACTTAAATAAAAAGATAGCAAGCATTAAAAAGTATATAGAAACCATAAATAAGAACCAGTCATAAATGAAGACTACAAAATCTGAAATGAAGAATTTGCTTGAAGGAATCAACAGTAGGTTAGATAAGGGATCCCCAAACCCTGGGCCAAAGACTGGTACCAGTCCATGGCCTGTTAGGAACTGGGCCACACAACAGGATGTGAGTGGCAGGAGAGTGAGTGAAGTTTCATCTGTATCTACAGATGCTCCCCATCATTCACATTACCCCCTGAGCTCCGCCTCTTGTCAGATCAGTGGCGGCATTAGATTCTCATAGGAGTGTGAACCCTGTTGTGAATAGCACATGCGTGGGATCTAGGTTGCCACTCCTTATGAGAATCTAATGCCTGACGGTCTGAGGTGGAGCTGAGGTGGTTATGTTAGCACTGGAGAATAAATACAGATAATCATTAGGAAAGAGGTTTGACATCACAGAGACCATAATAAATCAATTGCTTGCAACTCATATCAAAACCCTATCAGTGAGTGACAAGTGACAAGCTGCATCTCATGCCAGGCTTTATAGTGGCAAGTGAGTTGATGTACTTCAATTGTACAGCTGCATCTGGTGGCAGGCTTTAAGTCAGAATTGAACACTTATTTTAGTCCATGTGTGGCCTGACAATTGTTTTATGTACCACTTCCATCTGTGCCTCTTCCCTGCACTACAAACTTGTCTCAGTCAATTTTTTGGTAAGCCCACAAGCTAACTCTATCCAAAATGAGTGAAAAACAAATGTAATTGGAGAGCTCCTTTGAAAAGGGGAAAGACCCAATGATGAGACAGCAAAAGACTCTAAGACTTCCAACAAAAAGAAAGCTGCATTTTAAAGAAAATACCAAGAGTCTTACTTAAATTACAAGTTTATTGCAATAGGTGATGCACATTCTCCAAGCGCACTTTGTATAAGATGTGATGACCAGTTATCCAACGAAGCCATGTAACCTTCAAAACTACTTTACCACATGGAGACCAAGCACCTTGCATTAAAAGATAAGCCTTTGTAGTTCTCAAAAGAAAAAAAAATGTGAACACAAAGAATAGAAGCAATTATTGAGAGCCACCACTTCATCGTGTGTCTGCACTGAGACCATCATTCTTAGTGGCTAACTGCATTGCTAAAGTTAAGAAACACTTTACTACTGGTGAAGAGTTGATCCTGCCTGCTGCTGAGGACATTTGTCGTGAACTTTTAGGAGAGGCTACAATTAAAGAGGTGGCATGCATTTCTCTTTTGGCTAGCACCATAACTAGATGAATTGATGAAATAGCAGAGGATACTGAGGCACAATTGTTTGAGGGGATTAATGAGTCACCATGGTATGCAATCCAAGTTGACGAGTCTACTGATGCTGGCAACAAGGGATCAGTGCTTGTTTTTGTATGATATATTTTTCAGGAGTGTATGCACTTTGTTGCCAACCAACACCTTAGATGCAGAACTATTCAAGTCTTTGAATGATTACATATCAGGAACACTGAGTTGGTCATTTTGTGTCAGTACATGCACAGACAGAGTGGCTGCCATGACTGGATGGCTTTCGGGTTTTGCTATTCAGGTCAAAAAGATCAGTTCTAAATGTGAGTCCACACACTGTGTCATCCATAGAAAAATGCTGGCTACATGAAAAATGTCACCTGAACTTAATGTTTTACAGGGTGTGATTAAAATTATCAACCACATTAAAGTACATGCCCTTAACTACTTCTGTTCACACAGCTCTGTGAGGAGATGAATGCAGAGCACACACGTCTTCTCTTACACACAGAAGTGAGTTGGCTTTCTAAAGGAAGATCACTGGCCAGAGTGTTTGAGTTATAAGAGATGCTCCAGAGATTTCTTTTAGAAAAACAGTCACAATTGGCAGCACATTTCAGTGACAGAGAATGGGTCTTAAAACTTGTTTACTTGTGTGACTTATACAACCTGCTCAATGAACTAAATCTGTCACTTCTGGGGAGTATGACAACTGTGTTCAAGTAGGCAGATAAAGTGGCTGCATTAGGATTTTTGACATGTTTCAAACATTAGCAGAGATTTTGAAAGAGACTGAGCCAGGGCCTTCTTTCTCCCAGCTGATGCATGATCACATATCTCAACTTTCAAAAGAGTTCGAGTATTTCTTCCCAACCACAAAAGACCCCTGTACTAGGAAGGAATGTACCTGCAACCCATTTGTGAATAAGTCAGGTGAATCAACTTTGTGCTAGAAGAGGATCAACTGCTTGGGATTGCAAATGATAGTGTACTTAAAAATATGTTTGGGACAACTTGAAATCCCCATGCATTCTGGATTAAAGTTAAGGCAGAATATCCTGAGATTGCCACAAAAGCATTGAAAAGCCTGCTTCCATTTCCAACACTGTATCTTAATGAAACAGGGTTTTCTGTAGTGACAGCAACCAAAACAAGATTAAAGAGTAGACTGGATGTAAGCAACACACTTCAGGTGTCACTGTCTTTCATCATTCCAAAATGGGACCATCTAGTTGCAGGAAAACAAGCTCAGGGCTGTTGGGAACTACCACCCTGCCTGGTTTCAGGAAGTGTAACCCCCCATGGCTAAGGCAGAGTAAAAAGTCCTTAGGGACATATGCTGCCAAGGAGACAAAAACTTGCCCCCTTTCTCATATCCCCCTGCTTGACTGGTTAGCCAATGATGAGTAAGATTCCTCAAGAGAGGAAAACCTAAGACAGGCACAGTCATGAAGGGACCATCAGGGAAGGACTTAGGGGTGATGGGACTTATAGAAAAGGGGTGATGGACCTTCAGCACTTGGCTTTCTTATAGCCTGAGTCCTCATCACTTCAGGAAGTCTCCTACTGTCTTGGCTACTTTGTTTCCCTTGTCTGACTCAAGCCTGAAAGACTGCCAGATAAGGGGGGTGCAGCCCTATACTATTACAGGTGGTTCCTGGGGGGCAGTCAGGACTGAAAAAGAATGCATGAACTCCTGTGAGTCCTACTATGCTAAGAATACCCTTAGGTTAATCTATATTAGTTGTTTAGGCTTAAAGCATAAAATGAGTTTGTTTCCCAAAGTTTTATGGCCCTTTGGCATCACTCTATCTGTCCAACCCTGACTCAGAATAAGCCCTTCTAGTTCTCTGAAGGTTATCTATTCCTTCAATCATTACTTTCTGTCAATAATTGATGAGCTTTACGTATATGCCCTGTATTCCTGTGCAAACTAAACCCAGTAAAAGCCTAGGGAAAGAGGTGCTCAAGGCCTTTCTCCTCTGGCAGATTAGCCAGCCTTTTCTTCCTGAGCAAATCATGTCTTGGTAGATTTATTCTCATCTGCAGCAGCCAGGAGAGTTCTGCAGGACAGAGTTCACCCACACAGGGCTCCCACTTATTCTGCATTATAGTGAGTTGTATAATTATTTCACTATATATCACAATGTAATAATAATAGAAATAAAGTGCACAATTAATGTAATGTGTTTGAATCATCCTGAAACCATCCCCTTCCCCCGGTCATGGAAAAATTGTCTTCCACAAAACCAGTCCCTGGTGCCAAAAAGGTTGGGGACAACTGGGTTAAATGAAGCAGATAATAGAATCAGTGAATTAGAGGACAAGATTACATTACCCAAAAAGAAAATGAAAAGAAAAAGAGACTTAAGAGAAATGAGGAAAGTCTAAGGGACATTTGGGATAACATCAAGTGTAAAACTTTCACATCATAGGAGTGCCAGAAGGAGATGAGTGTGAGAGAGGAATAGATAAACTATTTGAAGAAATAATGGCAGAAAACTTCCCTAACCTGATGAAAGAAAAGGGCATACGAGTTCATGAAAGACAGAATCCCAACCAATACGAACCCAAAGAGATCCATACCAAGACATATCATAATGAAAATAGCAAAGTTTGAAGACAAAGAGAGTATTCTGAAGGCAGTAAGAGAGACAGAGAGCCAGTTACATAAAAAAGAAACTCCATTAAATTCTTGGCTGATTTCTGACGTGGATCTTGTCCTGCAGAATCCATAGGTTGTTGCCGATTTATAAACAAATGCACACGGACTACAGAAGTCTTGTGGAGAAAAAGGGCCGGCATAGCCACTCTCTAAGTGAGAGAGAGGGCCAGAGAGTGCAGGCCTTGCCTGGACAGGATATAATTGCTTTTCGGGGCACATTACATTGAGGGTGGTTTTCATTTACTATGCACAGGTCTTTATTGACTATGCATAGGTTCACTGTAGGTGATCACCTTTTACAGATAACAAAGGAAAGAATGTTGCTAATGTTGCTAATTACTTCAAAGAGAAGGATGTTACAGATCTAGGGGAAAGTGGTTGAACTGGTTACACTGGTCCTTGGAAGGTTTAACATAGACTTTTAGGAAGTTACTTTAGAGATATGCAATAAACATTTGTTGCCTCAATCCAGGGTGAGGGAGTTTTAGCAAAAGCAAGTCTCATAGCAGCCTGGGTACAATGCAGGCCTGATTTCCCCATGGGAAAACCTGTCCACGGACATAGGGCCTGCTTGCAGAATCTCACATCCTACTGAGTTTTTGGAGTGAGAGCTGAGCTACAATTTCCACAATATGCAGAATGGTTCTCTATAGATTTCTGTACAGAAACACTAGAGGCCAGGGGAGAATGGTAGAAATATTCAGAGTGATGAAAGCTAGATTCAGTCTAGATTGCTCTACCCAGCAAGGCTATAATTTAAAATTGAAGACCAAATAATTAACTTTCCAGGTGCCCCCCCCCAAAAAATGCTAAAGGAGTTCATTACCAACAAACCAGTATTGTAATAAATGCTAAAGAACCTTCTTTAAGAGGAGAAATAGAGAAATGAAAACATAGGTACAATATAAAAATGCAATAAATAAATACCTATCTATAATAACCTTAAATGTAAGTAAATTAAATGATTCAATTAAAAGACATAGTAGCCAAGTGGATGAGTAAACATGACTCATATATATGTTCTCTACAAAAGACTCGAGAGCAAAAGATTTCCACAGGCTAAGAGTAAAAGGATGGAGAAAAACATTCCATGCTAGTGGAAACAAAAAAAAAATTAAAAAATTGGGGTAGCAATACTTATATCTGACAAAACATATTTCAAAACTAAGGCTATAAAAAGAGACAAAGAGGGTCAGTACATAATACTAAAGGGATAGGTCCAACAAGAGAACATAACTCATATAAACGTGCATGCACCCAATACAGGAGCATCTAAATATATATCTTGGTGGGCTTTAAGGAAGATATTGATAACAATACTGTCATAACAGGTCATTTTTAACAACACACTGTCAACAATGGATAGAAATTCCAGACAGAAATTCAATAAGGATATAGCAATATTAAACAATACACTAGATAAAATGAATTTAATTAATATTTCCATAACATTTCTTCCCAAAGAATTAAAATATACATTCTTCTCAAGCATGTATGGATCATTCTCAAAGACAGACTACATGTTAGGGCACAAAAGAAGTCTGAACAAAATCAGGAAAATTGAAATCATATCATGCATTTTTTCAGATCACAATGGCATGAAAATAGAAATCAACCTCAATTAAAAAAAGTCAAAAGCACTCAAATATTTGAAGGCTAAAAAGCATGTTACTAAATAATGAATGTGTAACCAGTGAGATCAAAGAGGAGTTCAAAACATACATGGAAACAAAAGAAAGTGAACACACAACTGAAAATCTATGGAACACAGTGAAAGCCATCCTGAGAGGGAAGTTCGTAGCACTATGAGCCTACCTACAGAAGGTAGAAAAATCTCAAATAAACAACCTACCCTATATCTACAAGAACCAGAGGAACTCAACAAACAAATCCCAGGGCAAGTAGAATGAAGGAAATACCAAGATCAGAGCAGAATTAAATGAAATATCGACTAAAAAACAATCAAAGGATTAATAAATCCAGGAGCTGTTTCTTTAAAAAGATAAATGAGGTTGACTAACCTTTAACCAGATTCATCAAAAAAAAGGAAAAAAGGAGAGAAAAGACCCAAATAAATAAAATCAGAAATGAAAGAAGAAAAATAACAGCTGATATCAGAGAAATACAAGGGATCATAAGAAATTACTATGAACAATTATAAACCAAGAAATCGGTCAACCTGGTTGAAACAGATAAATTTCTACAAACATGCAATCTGCCAAAACTGAGACAGGAAGAAGCAGAAAACCTGGATAGACCAATAACAATGAATGAATTGAAGTAGTACTCAAAAAATTCCCAGCACACAAAAGTCCTGGACCAGATGACTTCATGGAAGAATTTTTCAAATTACTCAAAAATGAATCAACACCAATACTTCTCAAACTATTCCAAAAATTCAAGAGAAGGGAAGACTTCTAGGCTCTATGAGACCAATATTATCCTAATTTCAAAACAAAGTAAAGACACAAAAATAGAAAATTATAGGCAATATCCTTGGTGAACATAGATGCTAAAGTCTCCAACAAAATATTAGCAAACCAGATTGAACAATAAATCAAAAAGATTATATATCATGTTCAAGTGGGATTTATCCTGGCGATGCAAGGTTGGTACAATATTCACAAATCAATAAATGTTATACCACATAAAAAAATGAAAGATAAAAATCACATGATCATATCAATAGATGCAGAAAAAGCATTGGATAAAAATCCAGCATCCATTTATGATAAAATCTCTGAGCAAAGTGGGAATAGAGGCATCACACCTCAAAATAATAAAGGCCATATATGAAAAATCTATAGTTAACATCGTTTTCAATGTGCAAAAGCAAAAATATGTTCCCGTTAAGAACAGGAACAAGACAGAGATGTACATTTTCATCACTCTTATTCAATATACTTCTGGAAGTCCTAGACACAGCGATCAGACAAGAAAAAGAAATAAAAGGCATCCATGCCCTGCCTGGTGTGGCTCAGTGGATTGAGCACCAGCCTAAGAACCAAAGAGTTGCTGGTTCAATTCCCAGTCAGGGCACACACCTGGGTTGCAGGCCAGGTCTCCACTAGGGAGCATGTGAGAGGCAAACGGGATGTTTCTCTCCCTCTTTTTCTCCCCCTCCTTTCCCATTTCTAAAAATAAATAAAATCTTAAAAAAATAAATAAATGTTAAATGCAGGCATACCTTGTTTTATTGCACTTTGCCTTACTGAATGTCACAGATGTTTTATTTTTTACAAATTGAAGGCAAGACCCTCCACCAGCCAAAAGATTATTACTTGCTTTATCATGATACTCACTTTATTGTGGTGGTCTGGAGCCAAACCTGCAATATCTCCAAAGATGCTTAGAGTTATTTGTGTAGATAGAATAGTTCTGTTTCAAGGTGTTACGGTCATGTACTGCATCTCTCATATTACGACTTGGAAGAGACCAATACAGTGTCTTTTTCTACAACTGGTGATTCTATGGAATCTGCTGGGCCATACAGCATAAGCAGCAGGGTTGTTTAAATTTCAAACTTGCTACAAAGTTATATCATGCTTTGAGTCCCTCTTAAAAATTGGATACCATTTGACTCACTAAATGAGCTGAAAATTATTCCAACATGTAGTATTGACAGGGGACTAAAGAGTTGGAAAATTTTAGTTTAAGGTAAATAGTTAATAAGCCTAGTAGGTAATGCATATGTTAAAGCTATTGTTTCAGAAACTGCAGGTACTGCCTACTGTGACTCCTGGCAGAGACAGCTGACCACCTGGGGCACAGCTGGAGACATCCTAGCCATTGTGTTCCAGGGAGGGACAGACAACCGCCCACTAGGGGGACAGCTAACTGCCCAGGGTGAGAATGTTGCAGTTTTTTTAACTTAATTTTCCATGAATTTCAAAACCCCTCACTGCACTTTATTATCTGTTATAAAAAGGCTGGCTTGAAAGGAAATGTATGACGATCCATTAGGGTACAAACCCACGGTCTCCTCAGATTTTTGGCCATCTGAATAAAGTGTCCATACAGATTCAATTCCTGTCTCTGCTTATTGGGTCTGGTAGGTGACTGGCAGCAAAAACACCAGCTTTTTTCCGTTTCAGTGTGTGTTATCTTCAAAAGCTGAACAAATTAACCAAATACCTCTATCTTAGTTACCTTAGGGCTTACATCTTAGAATGCTCCAAATCACTAGACTCTTAAAAATTTCACCTTTTACCAGGCCCCTGAATTATTGGGACTTATCATTTATCCTTTGATAAAATATCAGATGGCTTGCATTTTTTGGCTCCCCAGTTTTCATTAACAAGGTACCATCATTATGGTTATTTTCTGATGAGAGTCTGAAAGGTCAAATATCTATATATGTAATGCTGTGGCAGAACCATAGATCGGTACTGCTTTTTCTTCTGGGTATTCAAAATATAGAAATAAAATTAGAAATAACTACCTATATACTTGCCATGATGTTGCAAGCCCTTCCTCAAGGAAGCTTTCAATTTATTGGATCTGGGTCTGAATGACTCAAGAATAGAAACTGGAAAATAGGTTATAATTTCCCATTGGGACTTTTATTCAGTCGCTTGAAAATTGTTTGTTCTAAAGATCAAGCAATATTCTTATTAATTGCCTCTCTATTTTAATCAGGGTTCTCCAGAGAACTACCAGGATGTGTATATTTAGAAGTTTATTATAAGGAATTGGCTCATTTAATCATAAACGTTGGTGAGTCCAAATTTTGTACTAGACTGGAAGGCTAGAGACGTAGGAGAGTGGATGATGCAGATGAAGTCTGAAGACAGTTTGTTGGAGTATTCCCTCTTGTTTGGCTCTGCTTAGATCTTCAACTGATTAGATAAGGCCCACCCAGAATATAGAAGCAATCTGCTTTATTCAAAGTTCACCAATTTAAGTGATAATATCATCCAAAAACACCCTCCAAGTATTCACATAAAATTAACTATCACACTATCTATTGTCCTTGGGAACACTATGGTTTGTTAGTCTTCTCCAGACATCCTTGTGGGCCAGAGTCCATTAGATTCTGGTTTTCTGCCCATTATAGTAATTATGTCATCTTACTTCTGATGATTACATGGTACCACTGGACTTTTTAGATTTCAGAATTGTATCATCTCTCCTTGATATTTGGAAGCCTCTCAAGCTACTCATCTTGAACTACAAAGGACGGTCACCACTGAGCTGCTCAATAATGTTGCCCCTCAGGTACATTTATTATGGTTGCAGCCAAGGGATGGTTCTCTGGACCCTGCCAGAAAATATATTCATTTGGTAAAATTTTAGGTCTTATACAATAAATTCTTTCTAGTACACTCATCTTTTTGAGTCTTTGCCTTCCCTTCTTCGATCACATGCCAACAAAATTCTGTATACTTCATCTCATTTTTTGTAGTTCATGCTTTTCTAGCTATGACAAGCCATGCCAGCAGCATATAAGATCCAGTTAAAGCTTCCTTTTTCAGAATATTAAATAGTAAATAATGAGAGACTGGCCTTGTATCAGTAAACTCCAGCTGTATGTTTTTCTACCTTTTTTCAGTGACCAGAATTTTTAAGCTCAGGTTGATAGGCATTTGTGACCACTCAAATTCTTAGGAAAAATTTATTTAATTTGAGTTGAATTAAATAAAAGTCTACATAAATGAAACTTATGTCTAATATCACAATTTACCAACAGGGTTGTGTCTTTTAGCAGGTTAGAGATAACTTGGCAATTCTAATCCTTTGAAAGTACATTGCTTTCTTTATTTCAATGCCCCTCACATCTACCAAATGTAGAAAAATAGAAACATATTTCAAAAATAATCAGGTTTTAAGTACAGAATATGATCCTAGAATTTGGTATATGTATTTTTAAAATATTTAATAGGTTTAAAAGTCAAATTTATTATTTTAAATACTCATGAGACAAATATTAAAATAAAGCAACTTTATTTAGCACGATTTCAAAAATATTATATCCTGTTCTTTAATCCTATGCCAGGGTCCCATTTGCTGTTATGTACCTCAGTATTAACACTGGGGGCATATGATTAAAACGGAGGATGGTGAACTATCGGAATCATAGGCCGTTGACTTTTACCCTTCTCTTGACACTCTGAAAAGTTTTACTGAATTTAAAAATACTTAATGTTGACCCCCTGCTGTCTATAAATGAACCAAATCTTTATTCCATAAAGCAGTTTTACTTGTTAGGTACACGTACAATTGTAGGCTGAAGGGTTTCTACTGCTTGTGGTACATTTTCCTGTCAGCTTGTAGCAAAACAACCCTTTTTCTTCTGGCTCTCCAGTTGTCTTAGTGCTCTTTTTAAGTATGTTTGCATTTATTCCTCATTTATATATTCTAAAATCCTAAACTGACCTATATACTTACTTAGTATAGTGATTGGTGAGCAAAAACAATAACAATAAAATGCTAATTTTGCATAATATTAATGTAGGACTCTTTTTTTAACAAGATAATTTTAACAGTTTTAATACTTTAGTATTTTTTAAAATCTTGACACTATTACAGATTTCCCCAATTGTCATCCTACCACCCTTCACCCAGTTCCCCTGACCCCACACTTCACCACATCATTTTCTGTGTCCATGGGCTAGTCATATATGCATATATGTTCCTTGGCTAATCTCTTCCATTTGGGGCTTTTTTGTTGTTTGTTTGTTTCACAGGAAGAAGGTTTTATTTTTAGAAGTTATAGCCAATGTGAAGCATTTAATTATTTTAATTAAAAAGACAATATATTATTGGTAAATTGAAACATTGTAAGAAGATAGAAAGTAATAAGTACATGGTCTCTTTTTCTTGCTGCCTTTCTTATCTCAACCTCAGCTTAAGTCCTCTCAATTTCTTGCTCCAGAGGAAATCACTGGTAATGGGTTCTCCTGTGCCCCTACAGATACGTCCTTTGCATTTACATATATATTTTTATGCAAGTGGAACCCTACTCTGAAAAGAGTGCTATGATTTGCTTTAGAAGTCCAAGTCTAAAAACATTTGTATATACTCGCAAGCGTATCCACTACATAAATTTCTAGATGTGTCAAATAGTATTCACATTTTGAATTTTGGAAACTAGTACCAAACTGTCCTCTATATATCACTGTACAGCTGTTAGAATGGCTAAAACACTCCCCTAGGGGGGAAAAACAAACAAACAAACAAACAAACCCTGGATGAAATCCTGGAACAGAAAAAGGAAATTAGGGGAAAAAAAACTAAGGAAATATTAATAAAGTATAAATTTAAGTTTGTAAATTATAAAAAATGTACCATACTGACATAAGTTGTTAATAGGGAAGTCTGGGTGTGGGATGTATAGGAACTTTGTACTAACTTTACAATTCTTCTGTAAGTCTAAAACTGTTCTAAAGTTAAATTTTTCTTTTGTTTCTTTTTTTATTGTTGTTCACTTACAGTTGTCCCCATTTCCCCCCATTACTCTCCCTTGCCCTATCTACCCCCTTTCCCACATTCAACCCCCCACTGTCCCTGTTGTCCTTGTCCACAGGTCCTTTAAACATGTTCCTTGATGACCATTCCCCTTCTTTCCCCTGTTCTCCCCCCACCCCCCTCCTGTTACTGTCAGTTTGTTCTTTGTTTCCATGTCTCTGGCTCTATTTTGCTCACTTGTTTGCTTTGTGGATTAGGTTCCACTTAGAGGTGAGATCATATGCTATTTGTCTTTCATTGCCTAGTTTATTTCACTTAGCATAATACTCTCTGGTTTCATCCATGCTATTGCAAAAGGTAGGAGTTCCTTCTTTCTTTATGCATGCAGACTGGGCAGCCACTGCTGAAAACAGTTTGGAATTCCTCAAAACACTAACAATGGAACTGCCTTTTGACCTGATAATTCCACTACTGAGATTATATCCTAAGAATCCTGAAACACCAATTCAAAAAAACCTATGCATCCCAATGCTCATAGCAGTGTTATTTACAATAGCCAAGTGCTGGATGCAGCCTAAGTGCCCACTGCTAAATGAGCGGGACTCTTTCGAATTACAGTCTGGTTGCTTATGCTTTCCAATCACCAACTCGTATAACCAATGTTATAATATTACATTATACAAACATATCTAGTAGCTACCCTTTAGCATTGTGTACTTTAGTTTCATGAATTTTATGAAGAAGTGACAATGTAACAGGTAAAAATATGTCTTGTTATTGTCTCTTGACAATTAGTTATCACCTTATTTAATTTAATCTAAGACATTGAACTTCAGGGTAACAATTGTTTTGTGTATCACTATAAAAGAAAAACTACAGATAATACTGGCATTCTTCTATTAAATGATACATCCCAATGTCAGCTGCTAAAATATTTTTAAATGTTCATTTTAATACCCATGAAATGTGGTAAATAAAATGCTTTCTCCAATCATCAAAAATACAGCTCAGTTTCCAACAATATATCTTTAAGAAATTATCTAGAATATATTTCTAGTGAATGTCAAATGGACCTGAAGTAGAAAGCATTTAAACTTGCATTAAAAAATAATTTATCAAGAAACTATTCTAGTTAAATAAGACTCAAACGGAAGAAGAAAGAATTAAAGTATTTTTCTTCCCACTTTCTCCTTCAATGAAATCATAGATCTAAGCCCTGGCCAACATAAATAAACTCAGGAGAGAATCTATTGGGCTTTCTGAAAATGGGTATTTCCAAAAGAGGAAGTAATTCTTCCAAGATACTTGCCAGCCTCATGTTTACAAAAGAAAATATGCGTATGTAAGTAGCAGTATTACAAAGTCTACTTAACTTTCTACAAGGTGTTTTGATGGATAACAACAAAAAATAAATTGCCACTAGGGTAACTAGTTTTATCTTGAATTCTATAATCAACCACGACGATCTCTGGCCACAGTAAAATCCATGTTCTAACAAGATTTAATAAAGAATGGCACCAGAGAAGTGTGTACACAGTATCACAAACAGAATCTTGATTGAATTTCATGCAGCATAGAATATTGCTATATTCCTAAGTAATTCAAAATAAATATTTGACAAGTATTTCTGCACTTATCAGTTACTAAACATCTAGTTATTTTTCTTGCAACGCTTGTTTCTAAACCTTAGGAAGTATTAACCAAAGAAAGAACAAATGAGAAAGATGAATTTCAATTGTGTCTAACCTACTCCTAAAATTAATTAAGGAAAAACACTGTTATAAAGAATGTTATGGATGTTGTATTATACAACTTCATGTTATTAAAGTCAGTAAACTACAATTTTTTATTGAATTTTGAAAGTGCATGCCTTAATTAAAAATACACCTGTGGTGTTTTTTAAATCTTTACTATATAATTTATATACGGTAATTTAATTATTACTTCTGGGTATATCTGTGTGTTCTGTTAAATTGTAAGCTCTCCATGGGAAGGAATTATATCTTTCTTATGTAATATTTAATATTGTACTTTCAAAAGCATAGTAATGAATTGTCGCGAATTCTGGCCAGCAAGATTCATATGCCATGGCAGGCACGTGAATAAATTCACACGGAGTATACTGGACTAGAAAAATCCTGGACCACACGACCCCTCCCTTATCATTTGGGAGAGGCCCCAAGCGTCCTGTGGACAGGCTTTTTATTGCTATTCTAGGGGATGTTACATCAGAATGGTATTTATTAACCATGCGTAGATTGTAGATTCGCTTTAGGTGGTAGGCAGCCTGGAAGGTACATCAAAAGGATTATGCAAAGACAAGAGGTATGGCTGAACTTTGAAAGGATTAGCATCCATCTAAGGAAACTAGATAAGCATTAACATTTGCTCTTTTGATCCAGGGAGAGAGAGATTTTAGCAAGAACAAGTTTTAATTCTAAGAAATAGACTATCCTGATTCCCACAGGAAATTCCACTGTCACACACATGGGGCCGGCTTGCTGTCCCATGTTCCAGGGGAGTTTTTTCTCTCTTAGACATGAAACATTAGGGATACATTTCCCAAGATGAGATGCATGAATTCCCTTTAATGAATATGTAATTTGTCTCAATAATTATAAAATGAAAGACTATGAACCCACTGGTGTACTCAACTTAAGAATATGTATATACCCCCAATGATTAATTCTTGATGCTCCATGCATGCTGACTCATTTCTTCCACCACCAGTAGTAACAACTGTCTTCAATTTTGTTTTTCATGCTCTTGCTGTGTTATGTTAAAGTGTCATTCCCTCACAGGTGAGTTCTTATGTGATATATCATTTTGTTAGCTTTATAAATATATTATTAAGTTGTCTTGGTAACATCTATCTGTGCTGGTATATGTATCTGTAGTTCATTCATTTTCTCTGTTCTATAAACTCCCACTGTTTGTATATCCTAAAGACTTGGTTTGTGCCCAAGTTTAGTATGTAACTTTCTTTATCTTAAAAATTGAGAGTTCTTGGATAATAACTTGTTTTATCTCTATTCTGTTTTTTTATGAATAACTAAAAATAAATATCCTCAGAATCAACTGTTTCTAAATCATTTCTATAAGGAATACATTACGGCCAAGAAACAAAGAGTCTCTCGCTCCTGCTGTTTGATTTTTCAACACATAAACATTAAAATATGTTTGAGCTTTGAAAACTCAAGAAAAAACAATGTAACCATATCAGGGAAGAGAAGGCTTTGGAAATGGAACTGAAGTGATCCAAAACCTATATAAACATGGATGAGTATTTGCAAAATTTTCTGTATCAATAAAGTGATCAAAAAGTAATAAGCAATTATATATATATGTAAATATATGATAATAAAGAATAATTGTAATTAGTGTAAAGAATTAATTTTAAAAACTAAGTGATTATATTAAGGAGATAATATAAGTTTACAATTTAGAAAAATATAAAGATTTTACTATATTCAAATTAATTTGGAAATAATCTATATGACTTTATTCCTTAAAAGGTAATTACTTTCCTGGATGTACTTCTATTGGTTGTCTAAAATTACAGTAGTTCATTGGTCCATCACCAATTCTTACGTGCAAGGCAGTGGGTCTTATAACACTATCTGAATAAATCTAAGAGTGCTTATATGTGGCAGTGATTTCCACACGTGTGTAAACATGCAGTCCTGGGAATTTACACGTTTTGAGCACAGCTCCATGTGATTCCCATGTGGGCAAGTGTGGATCATGTCTGTGGAATGGAAATTCTCTAATAGGAATTTGGCAAAGATGTATCTTAAAAAGTTCTGGCTTGCTGACCCTTGCATATTACTTTAACCTGGTCCTATCTGCCACCGGACCTGAATTTACATCCTAATGCCCTGCTATGAGTAATCCTACCTGTTCTGCTTAATCCCATGAATAATCAATCCAATGTAAATGTGTCTTAATGCCTCTAATAAAAGCCCCAGCTAAGCAACCCACGAGGTCTTTCTCCCCAAGATGGGGATGGTGGAGGAGATCCGTGGTCGCCGGATTCTCACCTCCAAGCGTGTCTCTGGGTAAGATTGATTCACGCGATCGGGGTGGTCCCCCCACAGATTTTGTGGGTCGAAATCCGCGACACTTATATAGAACAACAAAATAATGATAAAAATGAAACAAATGGAAAATGAGTGGGTATAAAAAGTCACAGTAAGAACTTTCACTTTTGGGAAGATTGGAGGAGACAGAATGTTCCCTGTTTTTCCTGATAAGTATAACTAAAAACCCTGGGAATTTTATGTGAAACAGGCATAAGAAGACTCTGAAAGGTGACAGGAAGAACATAGCAAGGGACCTTGATACCCAAGGAATTTTGTGGTGATAAGTTCCCTGAGTTTTCTTTGCCTCTTAGATGCCAGATTTAGAGCTGAAGAAGCCATCAATCTGTAAGTGCCAACAGATGCAGACAAAATAAGAGACTCAATAAAAGCCTCTTTTCTCTAGCCAAAGATCACAAAAGGGTCAGCTTAGCAAAACAGAAATTGTTTGGACAGTAACTACTCTGTTCCAGCCAAACATGAGAAAAAGAAGAAAAGACTGTGACCACATCCTCAGCCATGTCAACAAAGGTGGAGTGGAGAACCTACATTTCTATCTTTGCCAAATGACGCCCCCATTCCTTACATCCTGTGTAGTGTCAGAGAAGGCCAGGTAGGGACTTCATGCCAGCCAGGTAGCAGCAAGATCCCCTTGATAGCTATGTCTGTGGAGACCTCATGTGGAGCTGGGACATCCATTCCTACCTGGCAGTAAGGTGTCCTTCCAGCACTCTGTTGTGTGCCATTGGAGGCGATCTAATTAAGTGTTAGGACCTTTGCTACTGTTCACTGGTGTCGCAGACACTCCCCGGCCTGTGTTATCAGTGAAGACTCCATGGAAAGCAGTAATGAGGTACTTCTATCGCTCCTAGTCAGGGAAGTATCCATGGAGGCCTGGTGGAAAGTTGGAACTCCCACCCCACTCAGCAGTAATGAAGAGCTCTCTTCCATTAGATATCAATAAAGGCCAAGTGGGGAATCAAGACCTTTACTTACACCTGGCAGTAATGAGGTGGCAATACCCAATCTCCTACCAGAGTTGTGTCAGAACACATCAGCTAAAAGGAAAGATTTAAACAGTATCTGGAGACTCATAAAATAATTACAACAACAAAAAAAATTACTAGTCATATCGAGATCTCAAACTGAATGAAAAAGACATTCCATACATGATAATACTGAGATGACAGCGCATTTAGAATTTTCAGAAATATTTTAAAGAAGTCATCATAAAAACACTTCAGCAATAATTACAAATATGCTTGGAACAAAAATAAAAAGGAAAGGAAAGGAAGAAATAAAATGTTCAGCAAAGGCATAAATGACATAAGCAAATGAAAGTTTTGAAACTAAAAAATACAGTGACTGAAATGAACATCTCACCAGATGGGATCAACAGCACATTTATAAGACAGAGCAAAGGAGCAGTGATTCTCAACAGAGAACAGTAGAAATTACACAATCTAAACAGAGAGAAATAGTCCAAACAAACAAAAAGATCCTCAGGACCTAGGGGGCTATCAGGAAGCTTGGTGAATCCCAGACAGAACAATCCCATCTCCTGGTTATTCAGCCTTTAATGCCACAGGCAATACCAATTAGAGATCAGCTTCAGATGATCTCGGTTTCCACCCTACTAGCCGAACCACTCTGCTTCTCAGGATCTTAGTTACCTTTACTGTAAAACAAGAGAGTAACATCAGATGATTTCTAAAGACACTTTAATTTATGTTATGCACTTAATACATATTTTTCTTTCATGGCAAGCAAATTTCAGCTATTCCAGGTTACTTTCCAATGGATAACTCCCATTTAAATCTCTGACTGACCACTCCTAATTCACAAGCAACAAATTTAAAACACATCCAACTATTGATGTGGTAGGAACTCCGTCCAGCAGCATGCTCCTCGTGTCTGCCATGAATGAGTAATAAGTCATCCTGGACACAGTCTTGCTCTTCTGTCAGGAAAGGAGGTGGCAATTCCCTCTAGTGAAGAATGCCCTGAGCTCTTCTCCCAAATGGCTTTTATTTGGAATGGCATATGTAGGTGTATACAGCATACATGCGTAGCTCATCAATCAATGTCAAAGGCTATAGTCATACAAAAACAGGTATTATCTATAGATAACGATTGAAGGAACACAGAGATTTGTCATAGGTCATGGTCTGTTAGTCATACTGACGCCAGAGGATCTTTAAGATGCATTTCATGAGATAAGGAGTTTACTCCTTATACCTTGAACTAAAACATCCGGTTTATATCACCAGGGCTATATGAAACAAAGCAGAGCAAGCTTCAAAGGATACAATGTAATTATCAGGCCTGATTCCCAGGGGAACCCTCAGTGTTAGAGTTGGGTCATGTCTGCCACCTGTGTTTTTACCTGGTTTTCTAGGGAGACTTATAACTCCTTTCAGGGCTTGCTCTCGTGGGGCTCCAGTCTCAGAAACCACACAGAGTAGTCCCCGACATACGTACACTTTGTTTTATTCCAGTGATTTATTGGAGAATCTACCTTGATACTCAAGACTTCAGAAAATGATCAAATAATCAGGTGGATTTTTTTCCCCATTGCACTTATATTGAACAAGTTTCTTAGAGGCAGGCAGTTTGTTTCCCTCTTATTTGTCACATTCATGAAATGGCAAAAGTAATAAGAGGAATACATTCTTAGAAAACTCAGATTTCATACTTGACAACTGGTTCTTAGTGTATCACAGGATTTGTTCTATTTAGTAGTATTCTCATCTATGCAATCATAAAATCATCATGTCAGGAAAAAACATGAAGTAATCATTATTCCGCCCTAAGGAAACCCTACTTGATAATATTGAAAAAAAATGTAATTGCATGTGGTTGCTGATAGCTTCCATAAGCATATATTATAGTGTCTTGTCTATTATCAGTGACTATTCATTCATCTCAATGTTTATAACTATTTTCATGTACAGTTGATGGTGATGGCCAGTTAAGTTATTCCTGAACTAAAATTGTAGCAGGATGTGACTCTCCAGGTGACACTCCTAATTAGAGGTGGAGTGGGCTGATTATACCCCTCCCAGACATTCAAAAAGCCTCAATTCTAAAAATACATTTTGTTTGGACAACTGATAAGTATCCGTGACAGATGGAGCACCTGCTGGGTAGCAATTAGAAAAGTAAGGTGATGAGAAGAGTGTTAAATCTATTAAAAAATAAAGGTATGGTATGTGCTTGAGCTCACTCAGACTTAAACCTGCTCCACATGAGCTTCTGCTTTTCACCTCATGGCTACTCCAGCTCTCCTTTTGCTTAATTCAGAAACCTTGAACCTTTCTTCCTCTCATACTGGGAGGTCAAAGACAACCAGGGACACACAGAGGGTAAATAGGTGAAGGCAAATTTTATTCAGGACTACTGCAATAAGGGAAAAGAGACCTCAGTATTGAACTGGACTCTGTTTCAAATACAACAGGGACAAGTAAAGATTTATAACCAAGGAGCGGGGAAACTGGTGGATGAAAAAGACTTCAAGTGTAAGGGGGATTCTAGCTGAACCAACCTTAAGAGAGTTCATATTTCCACGTGTGGGGAATCGTAGCCCTGAACTTTCACACATGTCAAAGGGCAAGATCTCTCGCTTGATAAAGCCCAAGTCAGCATGCGTGGACCCATGTTTGTGGAAACAGAATTTCCTGTAGGGGAATCTAGTTAACATATCTCTTAAATTTACAACCTTGCTGAAAATTCCCCCCTCTCTGGATTAAAGGACTTATATTAATGCATGTCCAGGCTCTTCCTGACCAAATGTTTACAGATCAACCCAAAACTGTTGTCCTTCCATTTGCATATCTCCCCCTTTGATGTACCTTCCTGGTCCTGTCTACCACTGGATCTGAACACACAATCTATGCATAAGTTAATGAAAACAATTCTGATGCTCTGTGCCCAAAATCTTCAATAAAAACCCCTGGACCCAAGGCTCAGGGCTCTCTCCCAGAGGATGAGGGAGTAGTCAAGTGGTCCCGGTCTAGCCTCTAAGTCCAGCGTGTCTGTGGGTGAGATTTATTTACACGCATTCAATCGCAGTCAACATGAGTCCTGCTGGCCAGGTTTAGCCACACAACCTGACAGAATATCTGCTGAAGGAAGACCAGAGTGATCAGACACCAAGGGTGGGGAGTGAGGAATAGGATCAGGTATTGAGGGTGATCGGGTATCAAGGGTGGGAGATTTTTGCTAAACAGACTTAGCAGGGTTCTTTTTAAAACTGACTTTTATAAAGAAGTGCACAGATGGGCCTAAGAGATGATTTAGGGGCTGAATAAAGTTTGGTCAAGCAAAAAAATCTTTGTCAGGATTAGCTCACCTTTAAAATCCATATAGAATATCAACCCCACTGTGACTACTTTGTCTGAGTTACCTTACTCCTCACTGGAATTACTACAAGAGCCTTCTAACCAAAAGGGTTTTTGGGTGTTTTTTTTTTTTTTGGTTTCCATAAGATGACTCTTATTAGTGTTTAATTGTCTTTAACTTCATTCGAAACAATTTTGTTAAATTGTTTTGTGGCAGCTGTCATATCAGCATGCCTTAAAAATATTTACCAAAATTGGTGAATTTTAGTATAGCCACTTTAATATTGAAGATGAAAGAAAATATGCAACATTTTGACATACCATGCTTTGTTGTTACAAGAAAGGTAAAAACACAACTGAAACACAAAAAAAGATTTGTGCATTGTATGGAGAAGGTGCCATGACTGATGGAACATATCAAAAGTGGTTTGCAAAGTTTTGTGCTACATATTTCTCACTGGACAATGCTCCATGGTCAGGTAGACCAGCTGAAGCTGACAGCGATCAAATTGAGACATTAATTGAGAACAATCAATATTATACCACGTGAGAGATAATTGACATGTTAAAAATGTCCAGATCAATAAAGTTATTGGTGAAAATGAAAAATGTGACTTTTATTTTACAGAAAAAACTGAACGAACTTTTTGGCCAACCCAATACAACCCCTGCTGCTTTTCTTGCTCCCTTCTCCACCACTTTAGATGAATCCTTTTACAATGTAAGTTAGATCATTTTAAAACGTTGAATGTCTTCTCTGTAAACTGCTCCCTTTACAGTTTGATTAAAACCCACCCCAGTCACTAAGGAGACCCCGTATGATCTACACTTTGACCTCCACCTTTCTCTTTCCACTACAAGGGGACCAGGCTCTTGGCTCCTTTGTGATTGCAACAAGCCATTTCTACCTATTCTAGAGCCTCTTCTTCCCCCTTTCTTCTGATCTTTCATTAAATCTCACCTCTACAATAAGGTCCACTTTACACACCCTTTCTAAGTGTGCAATCTGTTACAGCCCCAGCCCATTGTCAATCACCTTAAGATTACTTTTCTTTTTTTTTTCACAAAATAACCCATTTTTATCATGCTATAAAAATTATTTAGGTTTATATTTATTAATCATTTTCTATCTCCTCCCTACTAAAATGTAAGCTCCACAGAACAAGAACATGGTTTTTATTGTGTTCTGTTTTGTTTATGATGGATCCTAAACTTTGATAAAAGTGTCTAGGGCTCTATAAATATGTGTTCAATGAATGAATTAACACAATTTATTTATTTTCCAAACAACCACTCTAATCTAAAAACATCTATATGTGGCCTGGCTCCACGCTAGGTGCTAGGGACACAAGGAGAGATAATCAGTGCTGCCTCGGCTAGAGGAAGTCACAGTCTAGTGGGGAAGACAGACCGTGACTGAACGACTGTAATGCAATGATGAGTGGATGTGGAGCAGATACACTGGGAACTCCTGTTCCATGATAGAGGTTCATATTCCTCTTCCCTTTTATTCCCCAAGCAGGACCTCTGTTGCCTTCTTTTACCTTTTTATCTTTTGTCCTTTTATTCTTCTTTAATTCATGACTACTTTTACTCTCTAGTAAATGATTAGATAGAACGAATTCTTAAGATTTACATACTATCGGGGTTCATCCAATGTGGAATATTAAGGAGGCAATAACCTTGGTGCAAAATGTCTGGGGAACTTGATAAGTTCTCCATAATAATAAGTAGGTAGTCTATAGCATGCAACGGCCAGAAGCAAGAAGAAGAAAAAGGGATCATGAGATGACAAGTTTTGGGATGAGAGTCTCTGTAATTGAGGTGATTGTGTTTGCTTCCTCTTTCTTCCTCTTTCTCCATTGTATTGTTTGGGGAAAGGGGTTAATATGAAGACAGTGAAAACAGAGAAAGATGAAATGGTCATAAAACTGATTAAAATATATTATTTGAGCTGGGTTTAAGTCATTGAGGTGCATGTTTCAAAGATGCCAAGGACCATTGTAAAGCAAATAAATTGACTTTAAATATTGAAAATGAAACTATCCTTTGTCATCTTCTTTTCTTTTTAGTGTATAAGGGTGTTTATTAAAATGCTATTCATGGTATTGAAATAATAAAAATGAAACAGCAAAAAGCCTTTGAAACTAGAAACAAAGTGAATACCCATCAGTTGGATAATAGGCAAATAAATTTTGGTAAATCATCAATACTGAATACAAGGCTAATTTTAAAATGTATCATAACAAATGGAATAAAGAAGCCTGTATACGAATTCAATTTTCTTCCATTAAGTCAGATATTAAAAAGAGTGGTAAAATGTACAACAATGCCACTCTTTATATTGATTGTTGTATTTGAAAACACATTTATCATTAAGTATTTTAATTACATGTATGTAATTAAATATGTTTACATGTATGTGTTTGTCATTATTTTAATGAATGCATAAATATTTGATAATAATTTTCATTGAACAAGAATCATAAGGAAACTGAAAATTTAACTGGAAGAAAAAGTAGGAAACCCAAAGAAAATTGGTTAATGACCTGAGCAGACCTCATAAAAACAAAATCCAAATAACCAATAATTAAATAAAAGGGAACTTTTTAATTAAAAATATGTTGTAATATTAGCAGTATGGTACCAAAGTTAATTTTCTGGTTTTCATCATTATACTGTGATTATATAAAGTGCTGATGTTAAAGGATTTTGGATGAAGGGTCTGCAGAAATTCATTATCTGTGTTTTGTGTTTTATTTAAGTATAGTTGACAAATAAAATTGTAGCTATTTAAGAGTTACAACTTGATGTTTTGGTACATGTGTACATTGTAAAGTGAACACCAAAAGCAAGTTAATTATCATACTTTTCGGACTATAAGATGCACTTTTCCCCACAAATTTGGGAGGAAAATAGGGGTGCATCTTATAGTACGAATGTAGCTTACCTGGCTGTTTACATTTACATTGGTGAAATACTATGTTATTTACATTATTAAATATTTTACCACATTTTTTACTTCAAAAATTTTTTCCCTATATTATTCCTCTAAACCTAGGTGCGTCTTATGGTCCGGTACATCTTATAGTCTGAAAAATATGGTAACATATCCACAGATCCATCTATTCATATAGTTATTAATTTATCTATTTTTAATTATCTTGCTGTTGTTCAAGTACAGTTGTCTGCATTTATCCCCAACCACTACCCTCCACCCCACCCATCCCCAACCTCCCTTGGTTTTGTCCATATGTCCTTAATAGTTGTTCCTGAAAACCCTCCTCCCCTTCTTCCCCTTTATCCCTTCCCATCTCCCTTCTGGTTACTGTCAGATTGTTCTTAATTTCAATGTCTTTGGTTATATTTTGCTTGCTTATTTGTTTTGTTGATTAGGTTCCACTTAAAGGTGAGATTATATGGTATTTGTCCCTCACTACCTGGCTTATATCACTTAGCATAGTGCTCTCCAGTTTCATCCATGCTGTCACAAAGGATAGGAGCCCTTTCTCTCTGCTGCATAGCATTTCATTGTGTAAATGTACCACTGTTTCTTGATCCACTCATTTGCTGATGGGCACTTAAGTTGCTTCCAGCACTTGGCTATTGTAAATTGTGCTGCTGTGAACATTGGGGTGCATAGGTTCTTTTGGATTGTCGTCTCAGGGTTCTTATGGTATAATCCCAGCAGTGGAATTGCTGGGTCAAAAGGCAGTTCCATTTTTAGTTTTCTGAGGAAATTCCATACTGTTTTCCACAGTGTCTTCACCAGTCTGCATTCCCACCAACAGTGCACTAGGGTTCCCTTTTCTCCACAGTCCTCTCCAACACTTGTTATTTGTTGCTTTGTTGATGATGGCCATTCTGACTGGTGTGAAGTGGTATCTCATTGTGGTTTTAATTTGCATCTCTCTCATGGCTAGTGATGCTGGACATCTTTTCATATGTCTCTGGGCCCTCTGTATGTCCTCCTTGGAGAAGTGTCTGTTCAAGTCCTTTTCCCATTTTTTAATTGGGTTTTTTGTCTTCCCAGAATGAAGCTGTATGAGTTCTTTACATATTTTGGTGATCAAAACCCTTGCCCAAGGTATCATTGGCAAGTATGTTTTCCCTATAGTTGGTTCTCTTTTCATTTTAATGCTGTTTTCTTTATCCATGCAGAAGCTTTTTAATTTGAGGAGATCCCATTTATGAATTCTTTCCTTTATGTCCCTTGCTCTAGGGGACATATTGGTGAAAATATTGCTGCATGGAATGTCTGAGATTTTCATGCCTATGTTCTCCTCTAGGACTTTTATGGTGTCATGATTTATATTTAAGTCTTTTATCCACCTTGAATTTATTTTTGTGTATGGTTTAAGTTGGTGATTGAGTTTCCTTTTTTCGCATGTAGCTGTCCAGATCTCCTAACACCATTTGTTGAAGAGGCTATTTGTACTCCATTTTATGCTTCTTCCTTTTTGTCAAATATTAATTGACTATAGAGACCTTGGTTTATTTCTGGGATCTCTCTTCTCTTCCATTGGTCTACGTGTCTGTTCTCATGTCATTACCAGGCTGTTTTAATTACAGTGGCCTTGTAATACAGTTTGCTATCAGGTATTGTGATCACTCCTACTTTGTTCTTCTTTCTCAAAATTGCTAAGTCTATTTGGGGTCATTTATGGTTCCATATAAATATTTGAAATATTTGTTCTATATCTGTGAAATATATCATTAGTACTTTAATAGATATTGCATTGAATTTATAAATCGCTTTGCATAGTATGGATATTTTGATGATGTTAATTCTTCCAATCCATGAACATGGTGCATGCTTCTATTTGTTTGTGTCTTCCTTAATATATTTCTTCAGTGTTGTGTAGTGAGTGTCCTGAGTACAGGTCTTTTACCTCCTTGGTTAGGTTCATTCCTAGGTATTTTATTTTCCATGTTGCTATATCAAATGGGATATTTTTCCTGATTTCTGTTTCTGTTATTTCATTGTTGGTGTACAAAATGCCTTTGATTTTTGAATATTGACTTTGTATACCACTTTTTTGCCAAATTCTTTATTAGGTCAAGTAGTTTTGGGGGGGGGATTCTATAGGATTTTCTATATACACCATCATGTCATCTGCAAACTATAACAGTTCTGTTTCCTTCTTTTCAATTTGGATGACTTTTATTTCTTTTTCTCGTTTGATTGCTGTGGCTAGGACTTAATATACTAGGAGTATAATATGAATAGAAGTGGTGAAAGTGGACATCTTTGTCTTGTTCCTGATCTTAGTGGGAAAGATTTTATTTTTTGCCAATTGAATATGATGTTGGCTGTAGGTCTCTCATATATGGCCTTTATTGTGTTGAGGAATGCTCCTTCTGTTCCCATTTTGCTGAGTGTTTTGATCATAAATGGGTGCTGTACCTTATCAAATGCTTTTTCCGCATCTTTGGATATGATCATGTGATTTTTGTCTTTCCTTTTGTTTATGTGATGTATTCCATTTATTGATTTATGAATATTGTACCATCCTTGCATCCCTTGGATGAATCTCACTAGATCATGGTGTATGATCTTTTTAATATATTCCTGTATGCCGTTTGCCAATATTTTGTTGAGGATTTTAGCATCTATGTTCATCAGTGATATTGGTCTGAAGTTTTTTTCTTTGTTGTGTCTTTATCTGGTTTTGGGATTACGATGATGCTGGCTTCATAAAAACAGTTTGGGGGTCTTCCCTCTTCTTGGATTTTTGGAATAGTCTGTGAAGGATAGGGGTAGGCTTATCCTTAAATGCTTTGTAAAATTGTCCTGTGAAACCCTCTAGTCCAGGGCTTTTGTGTGTTGGGAGTTTTTTGATTACTGCTTGAATTTCATCAGTTGCTATTGGCCTGTTCTGGCTTTCTGCTTCTTCTTCACTGAGTTTTGGAAGATTGTATTTTTCTAGAAATTTTTCCATTTCACCTAGGTTTTCAAATTTCTTGGCATATAGTTCTTCATAGTTATTTCTTACAATCCTTTGTATTTCTGTGGTATCAGTTGTAATCTCTCTTCTTTCATTTCTGTTTGTGTTTATTTGGGTCCTCTCTCTTTTTTTCTTGATAAGTCTGCTTAAAGGCTTTTTACTTCCTTCATACTTGTGTTCCTCCCCTCCCCCCTTTTTCCTTTTCTTAAAGGAGACCCTTTAGCATCTCTTGCAGAGCTGGTTTGGTGGAGGTGTATTCTTTAAGGCTTCTTTTGTCTGGGAAACTCATCATTGGCCTTCCATTTTAATTGAGAGCCTTGCTGGATTGAGTAGTCTCGGTCACATGCCTTTGGTTTTCATTATTTGGAATATTCCTTAGCAATCTCTTCTTGCTTGGAGCATGTCCATTGAGAAGTCAGCTCCTAGCCTTATTGGGGCTCCTTTGTATGTTACTTCCTGTTTCTCCATTTCCGCCTTTAAGATTCTCTCTTTGTCTTGGAATTTTGCCATTTTAATTATGAGTGTCTTGAAGTGGGCCTCTTTGGATTCCTCTTGATTCGGACTCTCTGTGTTTCCTGGATTTGTGTGACTTTTTCTTTCATGAAATTAGGGAAGTTTTCCATCATTACTTTTTCAAACAAGTTTTCTATCCCTTGCTCTTCTTTTTCTCCTGGTATCTCTATTATACAGATATTATTATGTTTCATGTTATCCTGCTGTTCCCTTAATACCTCTTCCTACTTTCTGAGCTTTTTTACCTTTTCTTGCTCTTTCTGGGTGTTTTTTTCCACCTTGTACTCCAACTCACTGATTCAATCCTCTGCTTCATATAGCATGCTTTTGATTCCTTCTACTGTTTCTTCAATTCAGAAACTGTATTCTTCATTTCCTCTTATCCTTTGTTGATTGTTTCTATTTCCTTTTTCATGCTGATATAATTTGCAATGCATTCATTGTAGTTTCCCTGTAGTTTTTGGTAATTCTCTTTGAGCTCATTGAGCTTCCTTATAACCGTTGCTTTGAACTCAGTGTCTGATAGTTGATTTGCTTATATTTCATTTAGCATTCTTTTGGAGGCTTCCTCTTTTCCTTTCATTTAGGGTTTATTTCTTTGTCTTCCCAATGTTTATGAGACTATTTTTGTTAGCCTGTGCTTCTTAAATTGATCTGTTTTGACTCCCTAGGTTTGCAGTGTGAAGTTATATGGTAGGAAATCTATGAGTCAGCCATACAGTCTCCTTGATCTCGTGAACCTGCTGCTCTTGGGCTATCATTTATGTTGTTCTCTGGATGTATTTTGGTTTTGATTGTTGTTGGGCCTTTTTTTTGGTGAGTCCTTCCCTCCAACTAGTTAACTGAGGGTCACTCTGCCCACCACATCCTGTATGCTATTGTGTCAGTTTGGGCAGGTTGTGTTGAAGCTGGTTCTTCTGTCCATCCAAGGTTTTGAGGTTTCTCTCTCACTATTGTTCACTTGTTTGTTCTAGGTAATTACCCTACCGTTTAGCTGTAATTCCAGATTGGTCCGGGGTGGAGGTTAGCGTGGCTTCCACTCACTCCTTCACCATCGTCCTTTATAATCTGTTGTTGGTTCCTTTGTTGGTGAGTTCTCTCTTCCAGCAGGTGTACTGATGTTCACACCTCCAACCAACTCTTTTATGTGATCAGTTGGAGGGGGAAGGCAAAGTGGAAGACAGCAGGAGTATATTCTATGGGATTTAAAGTATCAACACATAAAGAAGAGATAGGCGATCCTTTGGGTAAGTATAGTATTAACCATAATATTTCACCCAACTAGCCACTTTTTAGAAAGGGTGGAAAAAAAGATAGGGCTCTTGTTAGAGGGGGGAAGGATTGTGAGTTGAATCCAGAAAACTGTAAGGCTGCGAGAGCTCAGATTATGAGATATAGCAAGAGTAAAGCATAGAAAATAGCTGTAGTGTGCAAGAGCATAGAGTTGACCACAACAATAATAAAGTTCCAGAACACAGTGAAATGGACTAAGATCTCGGAGTGGTGCTGTATAGTATTTACAATTCTATGGAACAATAATTCTTTACAATAATACTGGAACAACAATCATATGACTGAATTTATATGATGTGAATAACAAGAATAGGAAGTACACAACCTAGAGTAGCATGTTATTGGAACACAAGTAAAGTAAAAGAAGGTAAATTAAAAATACACTATGAAAGAGAGAACAAGGAATGTCAGTCAAACAATACAATTAAACAAACAAAATGAAGAAAACTAAACAGAAAGAGAAATTTAAAAAAATACTAATAAAATTAAAAAAGTAAAAATAATGAAAAATATAATACAAATAAACAATAACTTGCATGTTCTCTGGAATAGCAAAGTAAAATTTGTCTCAGTTTCTCACTTGTTTGAATGATCCCTCTTTGGGTCTGACACTGGTCCTTTCACAGCTCCAAGTCTTATTGTCTCACTTGTGGGTGGAAAAAAGAAAGAAGAAAGAAAGAAAGAAAGAAAGAAAGAAAGAAAGAAAGAAAGAAAGAAAGAAAGAAAGAAAGAAAGAAAGAAAGAAAGAAAGAAAGGAAGGAAGGAAGGAAGGAAGGAAGGAAGGAAGGAAGAAAGAAAGAAAGAAAGAAAGAAAGAAAGAAAGAAAAAGGAAAGAGAAAGGAAAGAGAAAGGAAAGAGAAAGGAAAGAGAAAGGAAAGAGAAAGGAAAGAGAAAGGAAAGAGAAAGGAAAGAGAAAGGAAAGAGAGGAAAGAAAGGAAAGAAAGGAAAGAAAGGAAAGAAAGGAAAAAAAAGAAAGAAAAGACTCCTGCTGACTCTAAATTGCCAAGTGAATTCCCATGGTCTTCCTGGTTGCAGCAGGCTTGGGGAGGGTGGTGGTGGGTTTCACTTTTCTTCCTTCCTATGGCTTTGTGAGGGTGGGGCCCAGGTCTGGGCCACACTCTTCACAATTGCTCAGCCTCCAGCCCAGTTCCTCAGTTCATTGCCAGGCCCCCAGTAACCCCCTGCGCCAGGCCTATGCCTTCAGTCCATCAGATGTGCTGTCCTTGATGTGCATCAGTTAAGGGCAACTCACATACCACCTTCCCACTCTTTGCTATCCTAGGTGCTAGGCACTCTCAAAGTCTCTTCAGGGTAGTTTGGCTCCCCCACTGAGTTAAGTCTTACTGGGGATTGCTAATTCCCTGAGCCCTGCTGCTCTCCTCTGCGGGGGACATCTCCTCCTTCCTCTTAGCGAGCCAATCTGGTTGCACAGGGTGGGGGTGCAGCCGGGGTACAGCCACATCATGAGGGCAGGCACATGGCAGTGGGGGTGTGGCCTCCGTGGCCACAGTAGTGGGGGTGTGACCCAAGCCTGTGGCAGCTGTGGGGACACAGCCAGGATGACAGGGGTGGCCACTGGGAGAGAGAGTTCCCTAATAAGCCACCAAGAGAGCCTCTTTTTCGAACAAAATCTTCTTGTTCAAGCCTGCTTCTCCCTACAAGCACCTGGCCTCTCATGCAGCCCAACTTTCCAACCAGACCAAAGACTATCTTAGTCAGGATCCTTCATAGCCCAAGTCTTCTCCCTTCTCTATGCGTCATCCAGCTCCCCAGTTTCTCTGGTAATGACCCAGCCAGTGTCCACAGTCTCATTGTGTGAACACAACCCCTGTGCATTTGCCACTTCATCTTTATTCCCCAGAGGGAGCCATTGACCTGGCTCTCTTCCAAGAATCCTGTGGCAGACCTGTCGGGTGCTGGGCCTAGGGCTGCAGCTGCCCTGGTCTCCATGCTCTTCCCCAAAGCAATCTCCTTACCATCTGATTTTTCAATGTCCTCTACAATTTTGGCCTCCAACCTTCATATAAGTTGGGATACTGTTGGCCGTTCACTCTGTTCCTCAGAAGATCAGCTAGGTGTTCTACCTGTGCGCAGGGGGAAGTGGACTCTGCACCCATCTATCTAGCCACCATCTTCTTCTCTATAGTTATTTTTGTATGTGTGATAAGGATACAAAATCTAGTCTCTCAGCAAATTTCAAGTATATGAGATAGCAATGATAATCACGCTGTATTTTAAATCTCTTGAATGTATTTATCTTGTGTAACTGAAACATAAAACCCTATGATAAAACATTTGACAATATCTACCCATTTTTCACTCCTCCAGTTTCTGGACCCCACCATTCTAGTAGGTTGAACACTTTTTTCATGTATCCGTTGGCCTTTGTATGTCTTTTTTTAAGAAATGTCTATTCAGGTCTTTATCTCCTTTTTTTAATCAAGTTTTTTTGGGCTTTTTTGGTTGCTTGTTTTCTTTTATTGCTGTTGAGTTGTTTGAGATTCTTATATATTTTGGGTACTAACTATTTATCTAATATATATTTTGATAATACGTTCTCCCATTTTGTAGGTGGCCTTTTCATTCTGTTCATCATTTCCTTTGCTGTGTAGAATCTTCTTAGTTTGATACAATCTCACTGGTCTAGTTTTGCTTTTGTTTCTTGTATTTTTGGTGTCATATCTAAAATAATTATCACTCAAATACTATTGATTAAGAAGCATTTTGCTTATTTTAAAATGTTTTTAGAAGTTTTACTTTTTCAGGTCTTAGTTTCAAGTCTTTAATCCATTTTGAGTTGTGTTTTTGTGTATGGTGTGGCATGAGGGTGCAACTTCATTTTTTTTTCCTGTGGATACCCAATTTTCCCAACACTAGCCTCTGTCTTCTTAAGTTTTTTTCTGGTGATTCCAGGAAGACCACAGCTACTGAGGGACAGCTGTATCTGTGCAGAAGGCACACAGAGATCCGCACAGAAAATAAATTATTCTGGAGCCCCAGGGAGAAATGGTTAACTCAGCTGCTGAAAGATGTTCATGGAAGAGTTCCTTCAAGAGGGTTAAAAGATGAAGTTGACATAAGTCAAAGGAAGAGGGAAAATAACATTCTAGAAAAATGAAACAGCTTGAGTAAAGGAACAGCAGGCAAGAAAACACACATAGTATATGGAGGGACCACTTAGAGGGTCGGTGTTGCTGGGGCTCACAATCAAGTGGGAAGTACAATGTATAACATTCAAGAGATTGTGTGTCGTCTCATAATCTTCACCTTCCCTTTTCTCTCCAATGTACACTTTCTCTGGATGATTTCATCTGCACCTACTGTAAGTCTTTATATTATTTATATTCTCATACTTCTAGAAACATTTCTCACGCATTTTGTCTTCTAGGCTCAATGATGCAAGAATTCTCTAGGCAGTCAAAAATTATTTCAATTACCAGTTATAACCAGTAATTTTTCTAGCTTGTAATTCAGTTTCCTATCTCCACTGAAAAAGTATGCTAAATTCAGTGATATTTCCTTGGCCTTTTCCCTTCATACAACTATGACTTTTAATACTATCCTCGTTTGGTTTTTCTATATGACAATTCTCTGACAATTCTTTGCATGCCACATTTTTTTGAGTTCCCTGCCTTCTTCCTTAAACATCAGTGTTACCAATTCTCTTCAGACTGTCCTTTAGTTAGTTCACTGAGATCACAGATTTCACCAAAACTTTTCTAAGTTTCCTACATTGACGTATGCATGTCTGATCTCTTTCCACTTTCTGTACTATATTCTCAATTGTCTTATGGGCAATATCTCCTGAATATGCAGTCACCACATCAAACTCACTATTTTTAAAATTAATTTTATCATCTCCCTTCCATAATATAGCCTTTTTGTGCCACCTCAATTCTTAAATTCTATGACTTCAGTGCCCTTGGCCGAATTTTAGCTATGTTTATTTCTTCTTCTCGCCTATCTTTATTGTAGTTAATCAGTTGACAACTCCAGTGTTCTCAACCTCTGAATTATATTGGAAACATATCCCTAACTATTCATTTTACCAATACTCTGATATTTCAATTGTGTGTCACTTCTCAACTATGCAATTTGACATAATTCCATCATTTGAATTGTGTTTCTTGCCTTTCTCAGTAAGTCACCTTCTAAAGCATGCCTGCACCTTCTTCTTCCAGGCCTACACCCTTCCATCCTTTTCTTAAAGCCCTAATGGCCCCCACAAAACTTGCAACCAGGGGAACAGTAGGCTGCAGCAGTTCAACTGGGCTAAACCTCCAGAGGACCCTTCCTTTGCTTCTGTAACTTGTTTCTTCAGTCTGTGTAGCATGGTTCATTCCAACCTCCTTCCACTCTCAGTGTCCCTTCTTGGGATCTACAAACAGAGAAGTGGTGAATGAAGGCAGTTTGTTAATTGCCTTCTAAGAGCCCAAACAAAACCTTTACCACATAAATAAGAGCCTGAACTCATTTGGCTCCAAATATAAAGGGCATTTTAAATAAGTAAATAAACAAACAAGAGAAACACTATTTTAAAAGGAGTACTGAAGCTAAAGTACATAGTACTTCTCACAGACTTTGCCTTTCTCTCCTTCCCTGCACAATTAATCATATATTTTAGCTTACACCTGTAGCAAAGTGTCTCTATTCTACCATCCAAACTCGGTTTTATAGTACTTTCCAATAGACCTAAGCTCTAGCCAAACTGAGCCTTAATGCCTCTTCAGGTGACTTGAGCATTTCCACCCTCAGCCTGCCCATGCTGTGCCTCCATTTGCAATGTAGTTTCTGGTGGCTCCTTGTTTCTATATTGGACCCATGTTTTAAAGCTCACACCAAGGACTTCTCTGAATTCTTTCACTGGAATAATTTTCTACCAAATCTATGTATGCTTAGTACTTATGTATAGTTTCTTCAATGTATTTATCATGTTATTTCATATCATAATTCTATATAACAAGATACATCTTTTTTCATAGAGTGTCCATAAGCCTCTTGAAATACATCTAATTTTTTGTCAGTTCCTGCTTTCCCAAAAGAGCACATAACACATGGTACAATTTTTTAACAAGTTGATTAAATGTATATGCAAATATGTACTTATGAATATCATCCACAGACATCTATGGCTTAACTACTGTGTGCATGCTTGGAAATGTCTAATTTCTTCAGAATAGTTCAGCAGCACAGCATCTGTCCTTGTGCATTTACCAGCTTTCAACTATGTTCAGAATAGTTAGGTTACACTGGGAAGCATCACATATAAATGTAATGTTATTTAATGTACATGTATTTATATATCAGGATTTCTCGACCTTGGCATAACTGACACTTTGGACCAAATAATTCTGTGTTGTGGGAGCTACCCTGTGACTTGTAGGATGTTTAGCAGCATTTTTGGGCTCTGCCAATAGATGCCAGGATCACCCCTCCTCTATTGTGAGAATCAAAAATGTCTCTCAGTGTTGCCAATGTGTGTTGAGAAATACAGTTGCATAACAGTGGCTATCCAACCTTATATGCACGTGTATTGGTTAAAGTAGGTTGTGATATGTATCTCTAATGACACTAGCTTTATTGCAATAAGCATTTATATTTCATTCATGCAGAGTTCAGTACTCATATTCTCATCTGGGTATCTTCCCATGAGTGACCTTTCCCCAAGGACTGGCTCTAATGTTAGTTCCTTCTTTCATGTGCTTCAACAACCTCAGAGGCCTCTGCTTTCAGCTACATGTATGTATGTATATGAGAGCAGTGTGTCGTGAAAGATAAATTCAAGCCAGACTTGAAAATGGCTTCTATTTCTTCTGCTCCACTCACTGACCAGAACTAGTCACATGGTGCCATGGAGTTTGGGAACTGCAACCTTTTGTGCGTTGCCAGGGAAAATGAAACAGTGTGACAAACACATGTCTCATTCACACTAGGCATGAATCCTTAAAATTTAATAATAGGAATGTTTGAACATGCTGCACAATAAAAAATATTCAATATATATTTTTAAAATTTTATTGGAACTCCCACTTCAGGCCACAATAGAATAACAGGAACTGAGTTTGCCAGACATCACCTCTCTCCTACACATCTCAAACACCAAAAAATAAAAATAAATAAAAAAGAATAAAATGTAGGAAATAGTGGTGTCAAAACAGTAATACTTAACAGAAAACAAACAGGCAAAGTTTCATTTGCAATAGCTCCAATCTGGATACAAGCATAATGGCCATTAATAGGCAAATTGATAGACTGTGGTATATCTACATAATAGAATATAACTTAGCAACAGAAAAAGAATGAACTCACTTTTGATAAACCCAGCACTTTCAAAATAATAATGTGAGTTAAAATCACTAAACAAAAATAAAGCACTTCCCATATGATTACATTTATTGAAACTCTATAAAATGCAAACCAATCTACAGATGAAGTCCCTTAGTGTATTCCTAGGGAGGTGGGGAACAGAAAAGGTAAGAAGGAGAGATTGTAAAGGTCATGAGGAAACTATTGAGGGTGATGGAAGTGTTCATCATCTTGACTGTGGCACTTATTTCATGGATGTATATGTACAGCTACACTTAAACTTATAAAGTTTATTTTATTTTAATTATTTTTATTTTAAGGTAATTTAATTTTATTGTGCTTTAGTCTGTCCAGAGTCTCCTGAACGCTCTCTCCAAGGTCAAAAAAATTGCACATAGACAAAGCATGAGACCCTTAACCCAGGCTCTCCTTCCTTACATTACATGGACCTGGCTGGCCTTTATTTCTCAGGAAGTAGGAATCAATATGCACAGGGAGAAGTAGCAGAAAATAATAAAACATTAGGCATGAAATGAAGAATTCAAATCAAGTCATCTGAATTCAGGCTCCTTGCACAGAGCCAACATGACTGATCTTTCCTTCAAACCTCTGGAATTTCATCAAGGCCAAAATTTGCTCAAGATTCCAACATCAAATTATGTACATGTTTATGGAATGCAAGAACTGGTTGAGCCTGAGCCACTGGAAAATGATCAGTCACCCGACCTTCAGACAATGGCTCTAAGATGCTTCTCTGTCCTGTTTCAGAGATTCAGCAATACTCCCCACCTTGTTTAAGGTCACTGGCTTCCAAAGGCCCTGGGTCTTGTTCTACCTAGGCCTCATTTCTATTTCCTCAGATCCTAAAGGAGATTTTCTTCAAAAGTAGAATCAGTGCCAAGCCAAAGACACCTGTCAATAAAGAAATGTTAATTTCAAACCTTCTGCACCATTGGTTTCTGAAGGAGGAAATCATTGATCTATCTGTAAGTGCAGTGGAGAGAACTTTTTTAAAAAGAGAAATATATAGCTCAAGTGTGAAAATCAGTGCAGCTAAGAGAAAAAATGGGCTAGTGGAGGATGCAGATATTCCACAAAGGAGAGAGAAATGACAACTGAGTCTCAGTGAAATACAAATATGATGAGAAAATGAAATCACTCTGTTCATGCAGTTTAATTTCTAAGAAGTTCTTGAGGGAAAAGATCCTGCAGTTTTAATTCTAATCCTGAAACAGAGAAATATTCTAAGATTTTTGAAAAAAATACTCCTGACTTAAATAAATAAAAGTACATATTTTAACAGTTTTATCCTCCAGAGTCTGTCCTATTTTCATATATATTGATTTTCTAGCTTCAAATAACTTTTTTTTCAGTTGGCAAAATGATAATTAATATCCCCTAAGGAATGGTAATGCAATTGTCTTTTATTCTGCTTTGAATTCTCTGAGAGTCTATCATGGAACTTGATGTGTTTTCTTATGTGTTGGGAATAGAGACACTATTCAAAATTATTATATCTATAACAGAAAATATATTGTAGTATCACATTTTCTATTATTGCAGTCAATACAACCATAAGTATATCAAGAAAGAAACATTTATGAAAATCTCTACCACATGAAAAAGAGTTTTAAACTCACAAGTATGATTTAGGGCAAAAAACAGTCTTTGGAGACAGAGAAAGTTGATTTCAAGACCTATTTCCACCTCTCATAAGATGCAGATAGTACAATGCTAAAAATTTCTGCTGAGACTCTAATGTCACCAAACATTAAATGCCAAAGTAAATTGTGAAACTTACTTAGGGCCCAACTTAGATGAATCTGAAACCACCTCATTGCCACCGAAAGTACTGAAAGATCAGGGAAAAACAGATTGGTGAGCTGAGGAGTCTGGGTAAGTCTCTACTGTGAGTTCCATGACCACACAAGTTGGACATTTGTGAGGCACAGGTCCCTCTTCTCAAACCTTTAAGAAGATCCTCAAAAAGATTCATCAATAAGCTTTATAAATGATAAGTTTACTTTCTAGCTGAGAGATAAGAGTAGATTTGAATCCTATCCAAAAATAACAGCTGGCACAAGATCAATTTAGGACCGCACATAGGGCTGCCTAGGGCAGTAAGACCCCAGCGGGAAGAAGTCAAGTTGAGGCACTGAATTCTGAATTCTTAGTCTTTGCACAAGTCATTGAAAGCCATTTTCAAAACTACAGACAATACTATGCTGCCTTAAAAAAAAATCTCTGGGAGAGATCACAGAAACTATCCTCAAAATCACCCAAATGAGCATAGGTCAGATTTAAAGATCTGCCAGACACCGGGAGCACAAAGCAAATAGAACTTCTCCTGCTATCCCAAAGTGGAGCATTCCTATGAAAACTTTCCTATGCTGAAGTGGTATATTAAAAAAAAGAAGCAATTCCATTAATTTATATATTTTTATTTTGTTCCTGATCAACATGCTTAGTTACATTGAGTAACACCCTGAGTTTTAGGCTGAGAGTAACATCCTTATGAGCTCTCTTAGGCTTTTTTTGATACCTTAGGAAACATCTTGCTAACCAATGTAAAAAATAAATCAAGATAAAACACACATGCTCACAGACACAGTTCAGAGCTCTGTCGTCTTGATGTTGAGATGCTGAGTGTAGTTCCCAGGGAAAGAGCTTGGTCAGGCCACTCTTGCCTCTGGGGGTATGAGTTATCTCTATAATAGCTTGCACAAAACAGATGTCTAATGCTATCTTCTTTGTTTGCCTTTGTTGTAAAAGTTAAAATCCTCTTCGGATATCTTTTGGTTGGCAAGAGCAGGTACTAATGTAGGCCTTTTGTAAAAGTGAAGTGGTATAATGCAAATTTAAAAAACAGAGGGTACATTCATTTCAGTAATAAGGATGTGAGGCCTGGAGTTATGGAAATGGAAAGTTGACCATCCTTCTCCGGATGCTCATCCCCACCTGGCAAAGGCCATGCCAGGGGAGGGGAGTGCTAATAATTATATGAAATGGGATATTTTAATTTGTATTCTGAAATCTTGTTTTATGATTTAAAGTGACTTTAGTATCTCATAGTACTGAAAGTAACCAAAAAAGCTGCCTCATAAGCTGCCTGAATGCTCAACTAATGGGATAGGGGTAATAGTAACCCCATTAAGCTCATTAAAAGAGAAAGAGTAGAAGAGAAAGAGTATTTTCTGTTTACATCCCATTGGTAAAGATTGTTTAAGATACATGCTACATGGACAATTTTAGGCAATTCATTCATCCTCATTGAACTTTTCTTTCCTTACTATTATGGAGAGTTAAATAAGATAATTTGTGCAATGTAATGAATATGGAAAAAAAATCAATTCATCTACCACGCTTCTGAGTATGGTTCTTTGTCCTTTCTTACCATTGCTAGCTTCCTGCTTTCCTGCATGTCTCCTTTCCTTCTGTTTCCTGTTGCTTTTTTCCTTTGTCCAATTTTTTTCCTCTTTTTAAGTCAATAGAATTGCTATCACAAAACTCTTGCACTTTTGTTTGTGAAATGGAACAGAAAAAACTTTTAGGCCTATGTTGGAAATTTCTTGTTTAAAGTTCAGAAAGGACTATCAGGGATACACACATAATTTATATAGCACATAAAAGAATTTGAAAAGTAAAAGAATATTGAATCCATTCTGACAGGATCAATCAGCTATTCCAACCTAGATAACAACAGTGGAAGTTTCTAATAAAGATCTTGAGATACTGAGAAAAAAATAAACTATGTTCATAAGATTATAATTAATAAAGTAGTAAGTAAGAAATCTAGAATAGCTTTTTAAAAATTATCATATCAACTAATAATTGATAGATCTGAAGTTCAATAAAATTTCAACATCTATTAATGACAATAAATACCTTATTAAATAAATTAGTGATTGAAGAGCCACTAAAAAGATAGTAGTTTTAACTAATAGTAAATAGTAGACTTAATGATGCAACAATAAAAAATTATCATTAGACCCAGCAATTAGAGTAATATGGCTATTATTTTAGCTATTATTTACTATTAATACAGAAGTAATAGGCATTGAAATAAAACATGAAAAAAATTATTGGTATAATTTTTGAAAAAGACAAAGACAATTTTGTTAGGAATAAGCAATTCAAGCTTTTCAAGATTTTCATCCTAAGAATCAAAATCAATAACCTAGCTCAGCAAAACGACATGATTAAGATAAATATACAAATGTTAATAGTTTTCATATATATGGCAATAATAAATTTGAAGATATAATAAACAATTTCCCAAGACGAGTTTTATTTTTTTATTTTTTTATTAATTTTTTGTTTAATTACAGTTATTTGCAGCCTCTCCCCTCCCCCTTCCTTCCCCTCCCATTCCACCTCCCCCCAGCCTCCCTCCTCCCCCTTAGTTCTGTCCATGTGTCCTCTACAGTGATTCCTGAAAACTCTTCTCGCCATTGTCCCCTCCCCCCTCTCCCCTGTCTATTGTTAGACTGTTCTTAATTTCAGTGTCTCTAGTTATGTTTTGCTTGCTTTCTGCTTTTGTTGGTTATGATCCAGTTAAAGGTGAGATCATATGGTATTTGTCCCTCACTGCCTGGCTTACTTCAATTAGCATAATGCTCTCCAGTTCCATCCATGCTGTTGCAAAAGGTGTAAGCTCCTTCTTCCTCTCTGCTGCGTAGAATTCCATTGTGTAAATGCACCATAGTTTCTTGATCCATTCATTTGTAGATGGGCACCTAGGTTGTTTCCATCACTTAGCTATTGTGAATTGTGCTGCTATGAACACAGGAGTGCAAAGGTTCTTTTGAGTTGGTTTTTTAGGATTCTTAGGGTATAATCCCAGTAGTGGAATTGCTGGGTCAAAAGGAAGTTCCATTTTCATTTTTCTGAGGAAGTTCCATATTGCTTTCCACAGTGGCTGCACCAGTCTGCATTCCCACCAACAGTGCAGTAGGGTTCCCTTTTCTCCACATCCCCTCCAACAGTTATCTGTTGCTTTGTTGATGATGGCCATTCTGACTGGTGTGAGGTGGTATCTCATTGTGGTTTTAATTTGCATCTCTCTGATGGCTAATGATGTTGAGCATCTTTTCATATGACTCTGG
>PVJI01007866.1:0-75257 GCA_004026765.1 Micronycteris hirsuta | reverse complement strand
TCTGCTGGGGACCAAGGCTCTTCCAACAGACGCGCGCATCTCCTTTGGCAACTCACACACCCCAATCCAGCTCCCTCCCACAGATCCTGGAGCAAACCAGGAAGCTGCTGATCCTGGATCCACAGACCTCCTGGCTCCCCGTGACACCCGAGGGACCCCTTCCCTCCAAAGCAGTCTCCCTACCGGCTGATCTTTCAGTTTTATGTGCAGTCCTGGTTGCCAATCTTCCCACACACCGGAATACAGCTGGATGATCGCTCTGCTCCTCAGAAAATCGGCCAGAAATCCCGCCAGTGGGCCGGAGGAAATCGATCACGCTCCCTCCTACTCCACCGCCATCTTTCTCCCCAGAATCATTTTAATATTCACATAAGTGTGAGATACTTTTTAAGCCCTATAAATACATATTTTATCATACCTTTAAGGAGGGGTTGCTGTGAGATTTAAATGGAAAGTATATATAAAGTATATTTTCACATACTGAGTTTAGTTAGAGTGCCTCTCAGATATTAGTGAATGGGCATTTGGATGGAAAACCTTGAATTTCATTAGTACGATCTAGGCTGAAAATCACAGTGTTTGACTCTATAGTTGTTGAAACCAAATGAATGAATGAGATCATTTGAGAAAATGGCATAGCAAGAGAGAAGTCAAAAGCTGAATATTGAAAACATTGAAATTTAAGGACAAGAAAAAAACAACTGTAAGATCAAGTAGGTAGAGGATACAGAGCAGTAGAGGATGGTGTCATGGAAATGTAAGGAGAAAAATCCATAGACAGAGAGTACACAATGCTATCGGAATGTTTTTTTGTTTTTTTGTTTGTTTGTTTGTTTTGGAGGGAAGTGCTTCTCTCATCTCAAGATCTGGTGACCAAAGATAAGGGTTGTATTATTAATATCAACATTTTTCTACCTCTCGTTCTTCCTTTCTTCCACTTGCATCTCACTTTAATTTTATTCTTACAAGACTGTGTATTTATTGGCAATTTGCTTTTTTTTCTGTAAATTTTCATGCATTCACAGAAAATTATTTTCTAAATCCATTACTTTTTAAACCACAGGGAAATGAACAAAAGATATGGGTTGTAAAACAAGATTTATAGATTTATGGTAAATAACTTTGTCAAGTATCAACTAGCAAGAGTATCAGCTGTATTATGATGTGTGTATGTGTGTTCCTTAGGTATGACTCTTGCAAACAAGATATAGGTAAACAGCTGGATTTTATTTTTCTGTCTTTCCTTTCCCAAACTGATAGTCTTTTGAAAACTTAACAAATTCACATTACCATGTTCATTGGTATTTTTAGACTTAACTTTTAGATTATTTTTACTTGTTATACTTTCATTTAATTTCTCTTTTCTCCCATTGGTTTTGTTGTATTAATAGAGTATTCTTTGTTCTGTTCACTTATTTTTATTGGTTTACAATTTATTCACCCTGTTTCCACTATTTAATGGTGGGAATTCTTATGCTTTTGCTTTTTGAAAAGTTATATTTCTTCCAAAATCTAGAATTAATTAGTGTTTATATCCATGTTAAAACAAATCAAGAAACTCAGCATGCCTTCTCTTTTCTCTTTAACCTGGCCAGGTTAGCCAGAATATCTATTAATATTTATTATAATTTAAATACATGATGATTTCATAATTCTAGCAGTTAATAGATTTTTGTTACATATTTGTTGGTTGAGTGATTTTTCAGGGAAATCCTATATAAATTATTTATATAACTCTGAAATTGCTAGTGAAGTTTCAAGAGGGGGTAAAGAGCAGGTACTATATCTCCCATATATCTCTAAACATTTACCATCATACCTTCGTTAGATTGCTGTGGTATTCTCAGCTGAAGGCTGAGCCAGTATCCATTCTCATTTGTCATTTTTACTATAAGAAGTCCATTATTGATGTTGGAAGCAAAATGTCGGCTCTTAATACTTCCTTCCCTGGATCCCCTAGCAAAGACAGGTGGCCATGTGTTACATTCTGCTGGGAAAAAAAAAATAGATGAAGATATCAACAAAGTCAAAGCCTCATAAAGAGAAGTGTTTTGCCTTCCTCCTTTTGGTAGTTCTTGTTCTGGCTATGTGGAAATATGAATCATTTCTTGGAAATATAACAAGGCAAGACCATAAACTAGGGACTATGGGTCAGGAGGACAGGAATGCTTGTGTCCTCAAAGACATCATCTTTGAGCATCTCAGCCTGCTGGAGAATTTGAAAAAGCAAGTCCCTACTGTCAGAGTTGTTTAGAAATTTCATTATTTGTAGCTAGACCAATGCAGTGGGTAATACTGTATAAATTTATAAAACCAGGAAAGCCACAATGATTTTTAGGATGATTACTCAATGCTAAAGTAGTTCATTACTTGTTTCTTTCAGGAGTCCATTGAGGTTTAGCATTTATTTCCATCTTCCTTCCAGGAAAGGTGGAGGGCCTTTCCTAGCATTCTGTGCGGCAGCAATGTGTAACAGGCCCTCTAGGCGCTGGTTGGAACTCAGCCTCATTGATGAATAGGGGGTCCCTTTAATTGAAGCCATCCTACACATCTCCAACCAAGGGGACAATTAACAGCTGTCAGCAGTTCAGGAATTAGTAGAACTTTGAAGAACACCAAAAATGATTTTTGAAAAAACAAAATTAAGCTTGGTGGGACTGTACAATGTTTATTGTAACCAGAAGCTACATCATGCAGCTCCGAATTGCCAATAGCATATCCTTCATTACAACAGTGACAGCATTTATATTATGCCCCTACTTTGCAGTAATGTTGGATACTTTCTAAAAATGTGTTTCAGGTCAGCAAAAACCTTTCAAGTTATCAGCATATAAGTTAGTGTAGTATGTTGTTGTTAATACTTTATTTGTTTGTTATAGTGAATTTCCCGAGGACACTGGAATTGAGAGACTGGATAGTGCAGACATATCGGTTGGAGATTGAACCCTTATCCACTTATTCTCACTGGCACCTAGTGGAATTCAGGTCTGAATAGAAAATTTCTGTCCACATCCGTTTCCCCTACGGGTCATAGCAGAGAGAGCTAAAACTGAAATTTTGAACTCAGATGTAAAATTGGTTTTGAAGGTGTCATTTGCAACAACACTAAGTGTCACCTATACCACGATTCCCATGAGAAATTCTCCAAAAAATATGTTTGTTCCTGGCAATGAATAGATATGCTCATTTGCTAATAACAAGAATAATGTGACTTTTTTATAGTTTTCTTTTTTGCTTCAGTTGTCAGGTACCTCAGAGCACAACATTATGTCTAATCAAAGCAAATAATTTTAACTCACATTATGGTAGTATTATCTTTCTTGTGTTATCATAGTTCTAATCCCCTTTTAGATTTTTATTTTATTTATTTTGCTACAGTTGCCTATTTTATAAACTGCCTAAATCCCCTTTGGAACCAAGTGGAATATAAATAAATCTAACTTAAATAGAAGAATTATTCTTCTTCTGGCTGGTTTAGATGAATCACAGTTGTTTAAGAATGGCAGAGGATTTTATTTGATATTAAATATATTACCAGCTTTGATTTTATTTTAAAATTGGTACATAAACATGGATAAAATAAATAAATGAAGTACTTTAAAAGATTGCATAATAAAAAGTACTTTCACTCCCATCTGGTGGTAAACAGAATATCGGCCCTTCAAAAATGGTCATCTCCTAATTGCCAAAATCTGTCAATGTTACCTTATTCTATAAAAGATACTTTGTAGATTTGAATAAGTTAAGAATTTTTCACTGGTGAGATAATCCTGTAGTCTATATGTGTACCTTATGAAATGACAGGATCTGTGTAAGAGGAATGCAGGAAGATCAGACAGATGAGGAAGCAGTGAGACCATGGAAGCAGGGAGTAGAATGACGTAGCCACAAGCCAAGGACTGACGATAGCCTCTAAAAGCTGGAGTAGAAAAAGAATAGACTCTCCACTAAAGCCTCCAGGAGGAACCAGCTTGGCCTGCACCTTAATTTTAGCTGTGTGAGACTAAAGTTGAACTTCTTACCTCTGGGAGTATAGGAAATAAATCTGTGTTGGTTTAAGCCGTCAAGTCTGTAGTTATCTCTTACACTGGCAATAGGAAACTAACACGTACCCCAACTTCCCATCTTCCTTCCCCAAAATTAAACATTGTAAGAAATTCCTCATCCTTCAAAAACTTTGCTCTGCACATATAACTGTGTTGTTATTATAAACAAATGAGAAAATACTGTGTACATTGTTTTCTGTTTAAATAGAGTTGGGTATTTTTTCCTCAGAGTCTTTGGAGTTACAAAAATTTTACAGATAACTTTTAAAACTATACATCTTTGAATATATGTGAGAGGAATATCTGCAGAAGGATTTTCTTGAAGTAGAATTATTAGATTATAGGTTATGAGCAATCCCTGATAGCTTTGATAGATCCTGAAATAGTGTCCTTCAAGAAGGTTGAACTAATTTGTACAACCCACTAGTGTATGAGAATTTCATTTATCTCCACCCTTGTGGAAATCATTAAGGTGTTGATCTTTAAGATATAGGTTTTATATCAGCCATAAATTTGAATTCTTTGTCTAAGGGTATTTCTTTTGTCTACTGTCTGTAAAATTTTAAAAACACAAAAATTTTAAGAGTTTATACTGATATTTCAGCACCTGTGATTCCCACTCTCATGTCTCATGCAGCTTTTGACTACTCAAAACCATCCTTTTGGGAAAGATAGAAGAAAGTTTCCCTCTAATGAAACAATAATATTGCTTGCTTGGTAGGAAAGAATATATAGATATGCAAAAGAGATGTCTGCAGGGCCATACTTTAAGAGCATAAATTTTCAAAACATGTGTTTGTGTATACTTTGGAGATTTTAAGTAAGAGTAAAAATTATTTTTTCTATGTTTTGTTTAGTTTCTTAATCTATAAACTTTGGGTTGTATTAACAACTGAGAAGCCTCTTCAAATAGCTAACCTGTATTGACTGAGAACATCTTGGTAAATTAAGCAGAAAAATATTCCATAATTTGCCTCCCTAATTAATGGATTTGAATCAATGACTGCAGCAGCATACTTAATATGTATTCCACACCATGGAGGAAATTTCCAGGGATAATTTCTTGATTGTAGTAAATATAGCCTTTCTCCAAATGACACAAAACAATTCTAGTTTCTATCAAACTCAATTACTCAATAAGTATTTACTGAGCAGGTATTAGTTTGCATCAGTCACTTGTGACACAAATTTCTGTAGTCATTCTTGAAATTGGTCTGCAGTTACTTCACTCCAGTGTACGATGTAGGTGCACAGAATCTTTTACTTGTCACTGCTGTGCTTGTTCTCTTCAAAAAAAAAAAAATGATTTGACTGAACAACAATTAGTGCTACTGTCAAACAGATTGTTGGAGGAGGTTAGCAGCAAGACCCAGCAGTTTAGTTCAGCTGGATTCCTTATCAGGCATCAGAAGGATGTCCTCAGTTCTCTTCATCCATATTAAACTGATGTTTTTCCAGACAAACTAGAATTGATTCTGAAAGCTCCTGACTTTTCTCCTGTCACAAAAGTTAGTCATTAAGAGTTTTGTCACTTGGCCCCACAATTGCTGTCATCAAACCTGTGCCAGTTGGTGAGGGTGCCAGGAACAATGATTTGGCAGTAAGAGAACTTTTAGAATCACCCCCTCCAAAGCCAATTGACAAAAAATTTATGTATTCTGTCTATTTACATATCCTGAACATATATTTCAGACCCCAGAAGGAGATAGCAGGTCTCCTCCTGTTCTCAAATCTTCTGACATTGATATGTACAATGTTGGACAGGTACCATAGAGGTTGTAAAACCACCTGTTTGTTTGTTGTCGTCTGTTAACTTAACAGGGCGGGATGTTGTGTGTACAAAGGCTGCTGAAATCTGTGTACGGTTTGATACTTATCCAGTGATTATGTGTTTCAGGGTTGTATATGCAGGAGCTAGAACAATAGAGTGCTCTTTATCTGAAAGCTTGACCACTTTGACAAATCTACAAATGCTCCCTTATCCCAGATTTCAAAATCCCACATTATCAACTTTGTTGTCTCTCTCTATCTCCTTCATGATTTCCCATTTACTAGGCTATGATGTTCTTTCCCTTTGCTGAATTCCATTATCACTCATTGTCATTGACATTTGACACTCATGTTTTCTGTTTTGAAATGTAGTATCTGATTTACCTGACTAGACTGTAAGTTCTTTGAGGGAAAGAGCTATAATTATTACTTTCCTTTCTTTCATTCACAGTGCCAAGCACTATGATATGTTCATAGCGTGCACAAAGCAGAGCTGCTGGGTAAACCAAAAAGTGGATACAAAGACTGTGGCATCTGGCATAGCATAGCATTTTCTCATATTTTATGGAAGATAAAACTGTTTAAATCTGGGCTAAAATATAATAAAGACAGAAATCCTGACAAGCAATAAGTTTTAAAATATTGAAATCTCTTACCTGGGAAGATTGTATTTACGTGGGCTCTTAAAGGTCATGATCTAGTCAAGTCTGCATATAAAATCACCATCACAATAATGAGAAAGATGGAAGCTGAGAGGTTAGTTACTCGTCCAAGGTTACTCATCTGGCTAAGGAGAAAGTTATGACTCAGGTTCCCTTTCTGACAGATGTTCTTTCCATCCTTATTACAGAGTCCAAATTTTTTTTTCCTTTTAAAATTATCACCTAAAGATATGTTCATTGATTTGTGAGAAAGAGAGGCACAAGGGAGAGAGAGAGAGAAACATCAATGAGAGAGAGAAACATCAATCGGTTGCCTCCTGTACGCACCCCGACAATGTTCCAACCAACTGAGCCACCCAGTCAGGGTGAGTGTCCAGCATTTTTGAAATTTGACAAACAATGCAGCTAGCTGACTGAAGTGTTGTCTGTGGGTTGAAGACAACACATTCCAGACAATGCTTTCTAATATACCACTCTGTAACACCACTAAATTTACAGTTGGATTTTTTAAAAGATTTTATTTATTTATTTTTAGACAGAAGGGAAGGAAGGGAGAAAGAGAGAAAGAGAGAAATATCAATGTGTGGTTGCCTCTCATGTGTCCCCCACTGAGGACATGGCCCACAACCCAGGCATGTGCCCTGACTGGGAATCAAACTGGCGACCCTTTGGTTCCCAGCCTGCATTCAATCCACTGAGCTACACCATCCAGGGCTACAGTTGGATTTTTAGTTAATTAATTTTCTAATGGATTCATATCAGACAACCTGAATAACTACTGCTAACCTAAAAAGACTGGGGGGCAAGGCTATATTTTAAATATATTCTACTTCTTTATCTAATTTTGAAAAGTGGAAATTTTATTTACATTTAGGTCTTATCACTCATCACAAACAAGAGAAATTTATGGTTATTATCAAATAGTCCATTTCTGCTAGAAATTTTAGCAATATTATAGGCTATACAATATATTTTAAAAGGAGATGTTGACAAATTAATATGCGTCCAAATGAAGATGACAAGAATAGTGAAATGTCTGGAAACATGTCGTGTGAGAAATGTATCTGTCATTTTATGTTCAAGTAACTGGTGATGTCAAGTCTGAAAGATGCCCCACATCTTTGCAAGGCGGTGATAGCTCCCTTCAATTATCTGAGGAGTTGCACGTGCAACTAGGATCCTATATTTTCTGAATTGTTCCAGAGGGCAAACTTGGACCGATGTGTGACAAGTATAAGACGTAGTTTCCACTGCATATAAACATACTTATCCAATAGCTAGAGTTGTTGTGTCAGCTCTCTGGTTGATGCCAAGGGAGCTGCATTGTTGGCCCCTTGTCACCAGAAGCCAATAACTCTGTATTGAGTGAGATAGCTTGGATGGCCTGAGTCACTTACGACTTAAAGATTGCATGATTATCTGTCACTAAGCTATACCCAAATGGATGACAAACAAATCTGACTCAACCATTCTCACTCACCTCACTCAGGTAAAGAGTGTTTTAGGAAAGATAATGCTACAGGAAGCCACTGCTAACACTGGATCCCCTGATTAGTTGCCTTCGCTGTGGATAGAGCATAGCCTATTATCTTGATGTGGCCCTCTTCCTCTCTGCCTAACTGACCAAAATCGGAAGCTTTACTTACAACAACAAAACAGTGTAGTTCTTTAGGATGCTGTCTGCATTGATCTACATGAGGAAAGTAGAATATATTTAAAAGATGGCCTTGTTCCCCAATCTTTTTAGGTTAACAGTAGATAGATATTCAGGTTGGCTTGTATAAAACCAAGTGTAATTTAACATAACTGTTATGAAAGTGTAAGAAAATAAATCAAACTGTAAAATGTGCAAGAGGTTTTCAAATAAATAAAGTCTTGTTTCAGTGTATTGAATATAATGGTCACAGCAAGGCAACATATATAATATGAATGTTTTTTTTTAGTTTTCACCTTGATTAGAATAAAAAACACATATTAAACTGTTATTTTCAGGTCTCAGTTTGACTCAAACTACCATTCAATTATAGTTTATATTTTTTTTAAATTTCACTAAATCAGCAGTCAACACTCTTATTTACATTTCATGTAGATTTCATTGAACACACAAGCTCCACGATGGAACTCACTTTATTAGATCCTGTCGACACAAAACATCACTTGCAGAGGGTCACGCTGCATCATTCTAGCTGTCGCACCAGCATCTCGCTGAGTGCCATCTGCAGTATCTCAGCTTCTTTATTTATATTGAAACTCATTTAGTTTGATCCAAGAGCTATTTCCAAAATGCCTGCAGTACATAAAAAAGCAGTTTATCAAGATAGTCATTGCTTTGGAGAAAAGAATATCAGCAAGATTCTCTGTGGTAATGAAGATGTAGATAAATGCAGGTAATACGTTTAAGGATAAATACAGATAATAGGTTTAACAATTTTAATTCTAAGAAAAGTTATTTTATATTAAATGAATCTACCTGTCCAAAACTTGTACAGCTAAAATGAGATTCAGATGCTTTGCAGCTCATTGGATTTCAAATGGAAAGTCAATATGGGAAGCTGGCTAATTTTTCTTACATAATATATCGTAATTTAGGTAGCTACAACCCGGTGGCAGAGTTATCTTGGACCAGAGCAGCATGGCATAGGTAAAAATCTTTCTTAAATTACAATTAACTGATCTTCGTAACCCCTAACAGGCTCGTACTTTCAATCCAACTCTTTACTACCTGCTGGGATTTTGTCCCACAAAATCCGTGGTGATGGCAACCGAATGCGTGAATGAATCTCACACAGAGACACGCTTGGAAAAGGAAGTCCAGGGCCACGGGTCTCTCCCTTCTGGTCTGGAAAGACCGGTCTGGGAAAGGCCCCAGGCCTAGCTCAGCAGGGCTTTTTATTAGAAGTTTTAGGATACATTTGCATTGGATTGGTTATTCATGAACTATGCGCAGAACAGGGGTCTTCAGCTAGGTCATAAAAATATATCAAAAGGGGATAGATAAGCAGAAGGCTTATTCAGTAAGGTGAACATTTAGGCTGGAAAGAATTTCAGGCATCAATTAACATAAGCTCCTTGACTCCGGGAGGGAGAGGCTCATCAAGGCAATAAATTTTTAAGGAGCATATTTAGCCAGATTTCCATTAGAGAATTCTTTTTCCACTGACATGAGTCATGCTGGTCCACTCGGAAATAATTTTTCCTCACACAGAGCTTTGCTCACATGCGTGGATCCTGGGACTGCATTTCTTCATGCGTGTGAAAAGAATTCCTGCCACAACTACCTTTTCAGGGAAAAAAAAAAGAAGAAAAAGAAGAAGAGGAAGAAGAGTCTCTTTTCCTCCTACACAAGGCATTGGACCAGATAAAGCAGACTGTGAAGATGACCCAAAATATGGCTTTGGCCCAGTAAGAGCTTATAAATGAACAAGTTTAATAATTGGAATACAAGCCACTTAAAAAGTGGCAGTGAATAGAAAATGCTGTAAAAAAAGTACAATGATACTGAAAAGAGAGAGGAAATTTTCAACTGAAGGTTACACAGGGACTTAGCATTTACCTGGATCTTGGAAGATGATAAATATATGGAAATAAAGACACTGAGAATAACACTCTTCTGAATAGAAATAAAGATACAAATTTGTTTAGAGAAAGGAAAATAAAGTATTCAAAACAGCAGCTAACCATGCAGATTAGAAAACAAAGTTTGTTTTTTTCTTAAGGGGTGGGGAGGATATATCCTCTGGAGATAGATAAAAGATTCAAACCTGGTTTCTGCTATTTCTTAGCTTAACTAAAGGTTTATGGCACTTCAACATCTCTGTGTTTCAATAGAGTCATTATGAAATATAGCTACTAATAATAATTATTTCACAGATTTAGTCTAAGAATGAAATTACTCCCAGCTGTGATGGTTTTTGCAGTGTGTAATGTATTTCTGAATTCTGAATTTGCACGTAAGAAATGAGTCTGAAAAGACAGTTGAAGTAGTTGAAGATTTTGAGCCAGGCTAAGGAGTTAGAAATGGGGTTCCATTTTCCTTCCTCTCCTTCCATATTCTATATGTAATGAGGAGCCTTAGGAACATTTTTGAAAAAGGATCAACAGTATCCTAGCTTTGATTTAGAGATTTTAACCTCATGAAATTAGTGAGAGACTTGGTGTGGGAAAAGTACTCAACACTGTTGTTGAGACAGATGATGGTTAAGAATCTCTGGCAGTAACAGAGGCGAGAGGAGGTGGGAGTCAGATATACAGAGGTACCAACATTTTTTTGTTTCTTAAGGAAAGTCCACCAATTCTCTTTCAAATTGTAGATTACAGAAAAAAATCAAGACCCCAAAATAAGAGTCTGGGTAATATATAATTACAATTTTAAAGTTAAAATTAATATTAATCCATGATCTACATGGCTCATTGGTTGACTGTCATCCTGCAAAATGAAAGGTCACTGGTTTGACCCCGGTCAGGACACATGCCTGAGTTGTGGGTTCAGTGCCTGGTCAGGACATGTACGAGTGGCAACCGATCCGTGTCTCTCATTGATATTCCTCTCTCTCCCTTTCCCCTTTCTAAAAATAAATGAATAAAATATTTTAAACATTAAAATTAAATAAGAAAATTAATTAGAAAGCATGGAAGCATTTTTGAGTAGATTGAATTAGAGACGAGGCTGAAATCTTTGAAGCTAGTTAAAAGGTGGCCATATATTCCAGTAAGACATTAAACCAGGGGTATTAAAATTCTTGGATTCTTCTTCCCAGCAATACTTACCCCTTCGCTATTGAACCATCTTCCTCCCCACTACACACACATCTACATACAATTTTTCTCTTTGTTCCTATCTGAAGTTGATGTAAATTATTGTCCTGTTACCCCCACACTTGGGTCTTTCAACAGGAATCCTGAATGTTTCCCCATCTCCTTTTTAAAAGAAAAAACTTTTATGATTAATTGACTTGGAAGCATAATCAAGGTCAATATGCTTTATACTGTGGAGTCACTTAATTATTTATTTACAAAGAAGTGGTTGAACATAGAATTTGAAAATGCAGGCAAATAAAATGACAACTTGGCTCTCAGAAATGATGAAGAAAATGAACACTGGTCAGTTTTGTTTAACTGTTTCAATAGAAATCTGTTGGGAAGAGACTATACCTTTTTCATGTCTTTAAAGGTTCTTCATTTCTTATTGAATCTAAGTGAAACCATTATTAACCTACAATGATTATAATATCAACTCTGGAAATTGAAGTTAACTACATACAAAGTCACATTGTGCATAATCTTCAAACTGGACAAAAGTAATTTAGTATGGAGGTTGAAATTCTGTTTTGAAAGTGGTGGTGGGAAAATGCGGACAACTGCATTTGAACATCAATAAAAAGAGTAAAAAAAAAATCCTATTCCTTTAGTATCTGCATCTCAGGGAAGTAGATACTAAAGAAACACATAAAATATGGAAAAAGGCTTCTATCTCAAACATGGACATCACACCATTATTTAATACTACTATTTAGAAAAAAGGAAGTAGCCTAAGTGTACACTTGCTTCATTAACTTTGATGAAGCTAGTGTGTAGTCTACTATACAGCCATTACCAATCATGATTATGGAGGCCAAGGAGCAGCAAAAAGCTTATGAAAAAAAATGTAATGAAAAAATAGAATATAATATATACTATATTATTTTCTGTGCATCTCTGTATGTTTGAAATAGTCAATGATTTAATTTTTAATATAACTATACATTAAACTATATAAATATAGGACAGGAAAACAAAAGGAAAGTGCCTCCATTTTTTCTAATAATATGTTAGAGTCATGATTCCAAAAGCATTCCCTTACATATGTGTGTGTCTGTGTGTCATACTTCCGACAGTTCAGATAGGTTTTAGTAATGCTACTCCTAATGGGAGAAATGGCAATCGTATGTATGACCAATGGGGTGATTATATCATTAATGTGATTTGGAGAAATGTTAATGCAATATATTGCTATTTGGAAATTTGGCTGAAAATATGAGAAATGAGCATCTCATCTTTCAAGTAATTTGCACCTCTAAGGTGATGATTTCCATTGTCTTCTTCCAGAGTTAGTGGACCTGTTAATGCTGAGCCAAGCAGTCTTTCTGAATCTGACTGTGATATTCTTTAGGAAAACAAACACAGAGTAGGCAAAGCAAATGACCATCAGTATTTTGGTCATAAACATGAGCTTCAATCACGCTCTTCTATTTTTTGATCATGGAGCACATTTTGTCATGGGTAAGATCCATGCCATGGAAATTAAGTAGTTTTTGCCCTGAATATTCTCAGTAATTAGCTTGAATTTTCTAAATGTAATTTCATCATTCTTCGGACCAGCTAGGCTTATGTCAAAAAATGTGATCCTTGAGACCATCAGACATGACTTTGTTTTCTAGAGTTCTTTTGAATGGTGTTTGTCCAAAATGTCTTATATTGAACATATCTGGTGCCTTCACGTCACACCAATACTCCTAAGAACATAAATTGACCACTTTCTTCCTGGCTCTCCTTTTGCCAGTTTTCCTAAGACCCTGGTTCTTGGCAGCCACCATGGTGCTGCTCAGAGAACCAAGGGGTACAGTTACATTCTTTACTGTATTTCGTGTTAAGAAACATATAAAGTATTGTTTTCCTAATAGAAATTCTTTTAATATCTCAAAAGAGCAGGTATACATGAAGGAGCTGGAAAACATGATTTTTATAGTAATCTATTTACTGATTCTTTAAGTCCAAGATTCTCTTGTCTTCCTTTTGAGAAAAGAATAAAAACAAGGAAGAATAATACTTAGAATATATTTACCATCTATGCATAAAGCAGAAAATTTTAAATGCTGCTTATTAGGAGCTCAGGCCTGATCCATATGCTTCCTACATTTCCAGAAAGAGAACTAATAGACAATTAGATAAGTTTAAAATATTTTAGGGGATACTTTGGGGTGTCAGGAAAATCCTCTTTGAGAAAGTGACACTTAAACTGAGACAGAAGCATGAGAAAGATCAAAGTGCAGAACATTTCAAGTTTTGATTTCCTGAAAAGCGAAGTCCTTACATGCTGAAGACCATGGTTTATTAGGAGAAGAGAACGTGGAAGGCCATAAAAATGAGAGAAAACTGAGTGAGATATTATTTCAAAGGTAAGTTGTAGCTAGTTCATGTCACAGCTTCTTGGGTGTGATATGATGATTAGATAATTCCAAGTGCAATAGAAAGCCACTGAAAAATGTTAAGCAAGGTAGTCAAATGATTTATGCTATGAAAATTTATCCCTGCTAGAGTGTGAGCGATGGATTGTATAGAAGAGGTCATGAGCAGGATCAGTGAGAATAGGCAGAGGAAGACTTATGCTGTAGTCTAGGTGGCAGATGATGAACTAGTGAAATGAAGGAGCTGCATGGACTCTAGATAATTGGCTACATAATTATCATGGAAAGGGAAGTTATTAAGGAAGATTCTCACCTCTCTAACTTTAACTACAAAGCCAGTGTGTCGATTCTCTATGAAGTGTTAAAGAACACCTAGAAAGTTATATGGTGACAATCAAGAGTTCCAATTTGGGTAGTTTGAAAGGTAGTAGATACCTTGGAGATTGGGAGAAGTGCTCTAGGAAAGGTTCAAACCCTACTCTATTGAATAGCAGCAGTGGATGTTGAATAATTTACTTAAACTGTACCTCAGTTTTTCATCTTTAAAAATAATGAGGTTAACAATACCTACTTTACAGTGTTGATATAAATATTAATTTAGGTAATTTCATAAAATGATAAGAACAGTTTCTGATACACTGTGAGCAACAAAATCATAATTATCAGTATCATTTTTGGTCACAGAAATAGTGATGTCAAGTAGATAATGGGGTATATAAGTTTGAGGTTTGAACAAAACTGAGCAACATTAACATTATTTTAAGAATGCACTAATGTCACATGCACATGTTGTGTAACTTAAATTTGCACAGTGTTTTATGTGAACCAGATTTCAACTAAAAAAGAAGCATTTCACTTCGTTACACACATTCTCAGTAAATGAAACCTGTCCTGGAATTACCTTTAGTATTTTTTAACTTACTTTTCTCTCTTTTTTATCTTTCTCTCCTGTCGTGCACTGCAGAGGAGGGTTGAGATTGAGTTGGGAAGTAGTATTAGAAGGAATAGAGTCACCATGACAATGGGAAAGTTCATATTCTAATATAAAAATGTTTCATTTCCCGCTTTCCACATTGCAATTACTCTACCAGTAGATTCAAGTTGTTAATCACTTGTATTTAAATTTTCCTGCATAAAAAGATTGTAACTATTTTTGATAAAAGACTTTCAGATTCATTTCATTATTACATACTAGGACACAAGGAATAATCTATGGATTGCATGTTGACTTTATTGTCAAATTTAACCTTTGAAATGGCAGGTTTATTGACACAACAAAAATATTTTCTCTCTCAGGTCTCTTTTCTCCTTCTCTGCAAAGAAAAACATTATAACAACATACTATTTTGCCCTCTGGATTTGAAGGTTGAAAATCTTTAAATGTAAAATTTGAGCATGAGTTTCATTTATTCATCTATTTAATAAAAAGGGAAGTGATTTAGTATATGCTTGGATGATAGGTACTTTCTTTCAAGATGCAGACCTCCACAAATGTGAAGTTGGTTGATCTTTATTGTTTTTTTATGAGATTTATAAAACAGGTGCTATGTAAATTTGAATTATCATTGTTGCTTCTAGAAGGACCTAGAAGCAAGTGTCATTTTTCTTTGTATATTTTTTTTGGCAGTCTTGAAATAGGGTCATGCAAAGAGGTGCAGAGCAAAACGGTGAAAGCGGCCATCAGCATGAGGACCCCGGCAAGTCAAACTGGTAAGCAGAAAAAGTGGTCCATTGGTTTCTTTTTTCTACGCCATTCAATCTGTCGATATTTTTTTCTTATGCAACGAATTCTCAGAATTTACAAACAAAAAGACAAGTGTTTCTAAAAGGAGAGTGCCTATGAAATTCATTGTCATTACGTAGAAGATCTTATGGAGCTGGTATTCTGTGGGAAGCCACTGATTCTTTTACGGACAGACATGGATTTAAAGTATTACTTGGCCTTGTGAAAGATGCTTAATTCTTTGGGTCTTAGTTTCTTTATTTTAAAATGGAGATTATAATAATTATCTTATTAGGTTTTGCATATAAATAATCAAGTAGTTTCCTTAGCATAGGAAAAAGAGTTTAAATACATTAATATTTACTGAATTCTTTCCAGGTGCCAAGTTTTAAATGCTAAATACTTTAATGCATTATTTTATTGAGTACAACTTTTAGACAGAAGCTATTTTTACTCTCATTTGACAGATGAAAAAAACTGCTATTGACAGATTATTTGACTTGCTTTTAAATCGCACACTGCTTCTTGAGACTGTTGTTTAAGTGCAGTCTGTCTAATGCCAGGGTTTCTGTTCTTATATTTACTCATAAAGTCAACAAACTTTTACTGGATATCTAAATATGGCCACATTTTTTTTTGTGAGATGCATGCTATTTCCCAAATGTTTATTACTTAGAATATAACTATATATTTATATGAGGTGTTATAGTTTACAAATAATTGATAAATAAGTAATTTTGTTCAGTATTCACATTCTCTGTGTGGAAGACAAGGTAGGAATAATTACTTACATTTTTACAAATGGAGAAATTGAGGTCCTGGAGGTTAATTGGATCACTGGATATCTTATAGCTCAGTGCTTCTCAGACTCTGTGGTTAAGGGTCAGTGTATTTTTAATCCATTGCTGACAGAATGTTTTTGCAAAGTTACTAAAACTTAATTATTAGAGAAATAAAGTGATTAAAAAGCAGACACCAACTACACACTCCTCATTTTTATTATTATTCTACAGACATAAAATTACTCTAAATGGGTATAAAAGTTTCAAATGCTTTCTTTCAATTTCCATGCTCCTCGCAATCAGCATTTGCCAAGGGACAGCAGCCTGTGGAGCAGGGAGTAAACTGGGTAGCCCTGATAGAGCTAATTACAGGGTGGAGAAAACATATAATAATTAATAAATAATAACACAAGAATAAACTGTGTTCCACATACTCACAGTAAGCCTACTTTTGCCCACCATGTAAGATGAAAATCTCACGCTGAATCCCAGACTTTCCGTCACTAGTCCAGACCTTTTCCAATTACTCCATGCTACTTCAACATATAGCTAGAAATCTTTTTTATTGTCTAAGTGACAAGAAGATCGAATTCCAAGTTGTTCACATGAAACAGGCGCAAGAAAACTGACAATGACAAAACATTTTAAAAGAATTATATGAAACTAACGGACATGAAAAATGTGAAAACAGACTGGAAAGCTTATGGAAATGACTTCTTTTAAACTTACGTGTAAGAAGTATTAAATGTTTTGGTATGTGATATATTATTGAAAGACTTCTCAAGATATGTTTTTTTCTTTTCTCTTTTTATTTTGTTTATTTTTTAAAAAGAGAAGTTAGGTTATATTTAGGAGACTTGCTGGCTCCCCAAAACAGAATATGGGCCTCACATTATTCCAAGCAATAAAAGTAGGTTTTAGCCAGCTATGACATGAAAATAAACTTATGTCCTCACCTCATTGAAGGGATCTGAAAATAATGTTACTTATTCATTTCAAAACTACCAAAGAAAATTGCAGCACTTTTGGTGCAAAGCAGAATGCACATTTAGTCAGCAATGAAAATTTACTTTGTAAGACAATTATGTGGCCTTCTAAGCCCTACTAATGAAATGGGTCAAAATATTTACAAGTATTATTTTATTAATAGCTATTTTGCCATTTGTTTCAAAGTAATATTGCACAAATGTTCAGGAATAACTTTTGATTGTGAGTAAATATTACAGGAAGATTCATTTTTTTCTCTAAATGATGATGATATTTATTTAATATAGTATAAAATATCAGAAATAGTTTTTGTTTTTGTTGTTTTAAAGTTCTACTCTATTAGTGTTTGATGCAGCTTAAAGTGACTATAAAGGCATAGAGAAATATCAAAATGTATGACATTCAAAAGTAAGACTTTCAGCCAATCTATTATCAGTTTCCAAAGAGATATCACATTGCTAAATGGAAATTCACAATCCGAAGTAGACAAATCCATGGCCTTAAATAATGTAGTCTGTGTTCTTCACTTTATGCCCCTTGACTCACTGATCCAAAATTTGAATCACTCAGAAAGTAGGCAATCGTACCTGGGCACCCCTCTTTAGTCAGTGCCTTCATATCTATACTCATTTGAGGATTAACTCTCCTTCCTCAGGAAAAAAAAAAAAAAAAAAAACAGAAAGGAAGGACATAAAGAAATTCATTGCCTCCAAAGAGAGAGAGAGAGAGTACCAATAGTGCCACTAGTCATAATGTGTATGGTGATGATGGAGATGTCTCTCTCTCTCTGTCTCTCTCAAACCCCACCTCTGTGGGTGTGTAACAATATCCTATCAGATCAGGATGAGAGGATCACACACTAAGGAGAAAAGATAGTCTATTAACAGTACAGCAGAGGTGCTTTGTTTGAATGCCTGTTACTTATTGAAATTTGGGCCTGAGGCTTTTCATAATCCACTCTTCAATTGTGCTGCTTAGATGATTTTTGTTAGAAAAAAAAACAAACAAAAACCCAAATCAGGTTTTATCAGCATGTCCAAAAGCTAAGAGTTAGTCTCCTGACTTGTCTGCTGGAAAACACTGCCTTTTATTAGATTTTGTCATGTGTTCAGATCAGTAAGCAAACCATAGCAACAATACCATCAAAGCCAAAGGGATTTGGATAATAATTATTTGACATGGGAAATTAGGCCTCAGATGCAAAATGTATATAAAACAATGACTTAACACTGAAACCAAAATAGTATACTAGAAAAAATTTCTTATTATCCTTAGATATGCATTGATTGACTTAGAAATAAAAACTATAGGTGTGCCCAACCTGCAATCTACAGGACATATGCAGCCCAGGGTGGCTATGAACGCAGTACCAACACAAGATCATAAGTTTACTTAAAACATTATGAGATTATTTTGTGGTTACACGTTGCAATATATTTAATGTGTGGCCTAAGACAACTCTTCTTCTTCTAGTGTGGCACAGAGATGCCAAACGTTGAACACCCCTGAGAGAGGTTAAAAAAGTTCAAATGCAAAAGACTGAAAGAAAACAGAAAATGTAACAGAAGAGTAAAATCTGCCTTTGAAGCAAACAAATAATATAATCAGATTTATTGAAAACTAATTGAAGAGCACATAGCTTGCTCCGTAGCTTGCAGAGCACATAGACAATCAATGAAGTTAATGACAGAGAGAAAAATGACCTATATGAAAAACAGAAATCAAACATGTGGATGATTGTTCATGATAAAAGAGGAAAAGAATAAATAAAAGGCAAGTACTAATCGAAGAATCACAGGGAAAACTCTTGCTCAGGAAAGAAATGAAGAGTTTTTACCACTCTAGAAGTTATTTGCTAAGATCTGAGATTTTTTAATATTGCACAGGCAATTCCTATTCATTAAAAATTAGGAAAATCTTGAGGTATACACACCCATTCTGATGGGTGTGTTGTGGTATCCCTTTGTGGTTTTAATCATCATTTCCATAATAACTGACAAGGGCAGTATTGTTACCCCTTATCAACAGTTCCCTAGGTAACCATCAAATTAAAAGTGAATGGAAATTTAGAGGTAGTATTTTAAAAAGGTGGTAGCTTTATTCACCTGCACTGAATGACTTTCAGTCTAAAGGTACCTAAATTTCTCTTTTACATGGGAAGGTAGAGCATGTACAGACACATGTCATTAAATGTGTGCAAGCCTGGCAATCTCATTCAACTTAAAATTCAACTTACCACTTTTGCTCAACTTTTACTTTCCAATTAGCTAATTAATTCATTGCAATCTATTAATTTTGTCTTGTTTCATTGGGTATAAACCAATGTTCTGATAGCAGAATCACAGTTGAGTGGTGATGATTAGAGTTTATTGCAGGGGAGTGATTGCACACTTCATTTCTGTGTTGAGAAAACTAATGTTTGTCCAGCCATCGGAAACTAGGGATGGTCATGAGCTATAGACATGAAAACAATCCAGGAGAGCAGCATGGTTTTGACAGAGGGCCTAGGGCTCTCACCCATGCAGCAAGTGTAAGCGCTCCATCAGTTTCCCAGGCATTTCCTCTACGGTTTATTTGTACCCAGTACTATTAGTTTCCAAGCAGTGTGAGGGCTTGGCTGTTATATTATTGAGACAATTTTGATGTGCATAATTTAATACTATGTTGTCAAGTGGCTTGATTGTTCTTAATGAAACTATATTATCAGAAATTAGCTAGATCTGATTTGTGGTTGACAGAGGTCAAGAGTGTGGGATGGAGGAATATGATGAAAATGGTCAAAAGACAAAAATTTCCAGTTATATCATAAATAAGAACTGGAGAGATAAAGGACGTGATGATATAGTTAACACTGCTACATGGTATATTTGAAAGTTAAGAGAGAAGATCCTAAGCATTGTCACCACAAGGAAAAAACGTCTTTGTGGGGTCTCATTGAGATGATGGATGTTAACTAAACCTATTGTGGTTATTACTTCACAATATAGGTAAGTCGAGTCACGCTGTTCACCGTAAGCTTATATAGGGCTGCATATCAGTTACATCTCAGTAAAACTGGAAAAAAGAAAATCAGCCTTATGCAAATGTGGTTTTATTGAGATAAGGTATACAAATATAAAATCTACCATTTTAACCATTTTTAAGTGTACGATTCTATAGTAGTAAGTACCTTTGCATTAGTTTGCAACTGTTACCAGCATCCAGCTCTATGACTTTTCTATATACCAACTTCAATCACATATGAACACTTCTCCTTAGCAGCTTCCTCCTCCCTTTATAGCTTGGGTTCACTCATTAACATAGATGTACAATTAAAAAAATGAGATTACAAATAAAAATGGTAATAAAGCTGTTATTTATATTTGTATATTTACTTTCACCAGAGAGCTTTCTATTTTTATATAACTTTGAGTTACTACCTAGCATGTTTTCATTTCAATATAAAAAACTCAACACCGCTTGTAGGGAAGATCTTGTGATAATAAACTCTCACAGCATTGGTTTGTCTGGGAGTATCTTAGTATTCCCCTCATTCTAAGGAGTGTTTTGTCACTTATAGAATTTAGGTTGACCATTTTTTTTTTTCTTTTCTTTTAGTACCTTAAATACATCATCCAGCTGCCTCCTGTCCTACTAGGTGGCTGTTTGAGAAATGCACTGATAGTCTAATGGAATCCATTGTATCTGATGAGTTGTTTTCTCTTGCTGTTTTTAAAATTCTCTGAATTTGTCTTTAAACAGTTTTAATTATAATGTCTCTCAGTGTGCATCTCTTTAGGTTAAAACTCTTGGCATTTGTTGAGCTACTTGCACTTGTAGATCTTTGTTATTTCCTCAAATTTGGGAAGTTTTCCACCATTATTTCTTCATCTACTCTCCTTGCCCTCTCTGTCTCCTTTCCTGTTGAAAATTCCTCAGTGAATATACAGGGCCCAGCAGAAGGCACACCAGCTTCAGTGTGGTTGGTAGGGTACATGAATGTCTCCTACAAGATGGATGGTAATTTTGAACAATTCACCTAAAATGCTGTATGGTGTGCTTGAGTGTGATATTGTTATGTTATAGAATTGCATGCTTATGATTTTTGAATAAAATATTCTGTAATAAAAAGGGGGCATTATTTGTGCCAGACCCGATATGGATCGAGGCACACTTATGAGTGTCCTGCAAGTGCCTTATGCTCTGTAAACTTATCTTCATCCTTTATCTTTTTTTCCTCACACTCAATAATTCAAATAACCTGCCTTCCAGTTCACTAATTCCTTTTGCTTCCAACTCAAGGCTGCTTTTGAACCTTACTAGTGGATATTTCAATTTAGTTATTGTATTTTTCAGCTTCAACATTTCTATTTGGTTCTTTTTTTATAATTTTCTATTTTTATTTTCATTCTGTTCAGATAGCATTTTTCTGATTTCCTTGAGTTCTTTGTCTAAATTTTTCTTTAGTTCCTACTGCATATTTAAGACAATTGCTTTAATGTCTTATCTGGTAACTCTGACCAGATGTATTTCTTCAGGGACCAGTTCTGGATTTATTTATTTATTTTTAATGCACCATATTTCTGTGTCTTTAAATGCCTTGTGATCTTTTGTTGAAAACTGGGTATTTGAAAAAGGAACCACTTCTCTCACTCTTTATAAACTGGCTCTTTCAGGAGAAGTACATAATCAATAAGACCAGCTTAGGCCTTTTCAGATCATGTGTCCTGTCTGGGCATTTGAGTATACTTCTTCCCCCTCAGCTATCCCATAAACACTATAGATTCTTGATTTGTTTTCAGAGCTCCCACAAAGCTATCTTAGTTGATCTATAGTTGTTCACTTAATATTTCTGTGGGGTGAAAGAGCCTGGAGCTTCCTAGTCCAATGATACGCTAATGTTACTTTTAGTTGCATTTAAAATTTAGTCTTAATTTCGCCCTGGCTGGTGTGGCTCAGTGGATTGAGCGCTGGTTTGTGAACTAAAGGGTCATCGGTTCGATTCCCAGTTGGGGCACATGCCTGGGTTGCGGGCCAGGTTCCCCGGTGTGGGGCGTGCAAGAGGCAACCAAACATTGATGTTTCGCTCCCCCACTTTCTCCCTCCCTTCCCCTCTGTCTAAAATAAATAAATAAATAAAAATATTTAAAGTCTTAATTTCCTGAAGAGTCTTACTCCAGCTTCTTCTCAGTGCCTTACGTGTTCTACTGTATCATTTGCCAATTATATCTCACCCTGAGGCATCCATGGGCCTGCAGTGGCCCTGCAGGTTTTTACATGCTGGCCACTGCTATTCATGCATTTATGTGTGTGAGCTAAACTGTTCTGTTGTCTCCCTGTTGGGGTTCAGGGTCAGGTCAGCAGAAACCACTTTTTTGCCCGCACACTGGCAGTTTTGAACATTGCGAATACGTTCTACTTGGCTTTTTCTGGCCTAAGAGAGGGAAGTAAAAATTGGGCCACTTCTTCCCGACTCTGTTGCACAAGGGAAGGAATGGTGCAAGGGTGAGTAAAACATTACAAGATTTGCTACCATTTGAATGTGCCTCTTCTTTAATGGAAATTTGTTGGGTTTCTGTAGGTCACTGACTAGTCTCCAGAGCACCTATACAGTTATTTTGGTCAATGTGTATTTCCCCACATTCCCTGTGGGGGAATAATGACTTAGACTCCCTAGTCTACAATCTTTTCCCAAATATTTTAATTGAAGTTATTGGGGTCAGATTGATTAAAACATTATATATATTTCAAGTGCACAATTCTATAATACATAATCTGTCTATTGTATTGTGTTCACCACCCAAAATCAAGTCTCCTCCTGGCACAATTTCTCCCCCATTGACTCTCTTTTGGATATTTTTCTAAAGTTTGGATGCAAATGCTTTCTGAATATAATATAACATTGTCATTTGAAAGGAAAAGATTAATTTGCTACATGATTTTATTTATATTACGTGATGCCAGTAAATACTCTTTTGAATTAGTCTTAAAAAAAAGCTCTAATGGACTAGCCAGTTTCTATTCAGTAAAAATAATGTATAAACAATAATAGAAAGTAACAAAATTATTGACCTAAATTTCATCCTAGTTTTCTAGTTTTAATCCGTTCTCTGTTATAAACTCACGTTTGAAGGAGAAAGTGCACATCACTACGTGTAAGGAATTATGGTTTGTTTTGGGCGTGATTTCAGCATTGACATAGGACTCCAATGACTATAGGGATGTTATAAAACTGTCATCACAGGGAAGATAGGAATCACTAAGGCCTTTATGTCAACACTGTTCCTTCTATATTGCTCACTATTCTATGATTGAGGGGGAAAGAGCTGAGGTTACGAGTCAACTAAGTTAGAGTTATTTTTAATGGTAGGTCATACCTACCATTTTGTCTCTGTATTTTGGCACCATAGTTAGTTTAGAGTTACTTCTTTTTTTTTCCTTGTGTGATTTTATTTATTTTCTTTTTTTATATTATTTTTTAATTGTTGTTCAAGTACAGTTGTCCCCATTTCTCCCCCATTACTCCCACAAGCCCCACCCACCCCCACCTCCCACATTCAATCCTCCCCCCACGTTGTCTTTGTCCACGGGTCCTTCATAGATGTTCCTTGATGTATAAGCAATAATTTTAGTAATTATAAATCAATGTGTAGCACTGTTTCCATAGTTAAGCAATATATGCATGTGATATATAGATGTTTGGTAAATTTTTATTCATTAGATTTATGTTTAATGAAATAAAGAAAACTTGGAATTTAAGTAACCATTATAGTCAAATCAATGTTCTACTCAAAATCTTAAGGTAGGGACCTATAGTTAATTTTGTATAACCACATACTTCACTTTAAAATAAAGAGCCAATGACAGCTTTAACCGAGAATTTCTAAATGAGTTTATTTATTTGACAAAAGAGTGAAAACAATTGGAGGTCACATGGAGATTACACTCCACTCATGTAGGCATGTTTCTTTTCCCCAAGATTGGACCCCAGATATCATTGATAGATTCCTTCCACAAACATGGCTTTCAGGGTAAGAACATTTATAATCAGCTTTACATTAAGAGAGCTGTATGTTTAACATGTGGTTCAGAAACAAAAATCACTGGACATAATAGTCAAATAAAGCATATGAAAGCATCTATTAAAGGGAATTATTAAAAGCAGAAGATTTGAATATGCATTCTTCTAGACAACTATAACATAAAACTTTATTTTATATCAATGCATACTTATTCTTTGAAAAAACTAAACATGGAAATGTCCTTGGGGTTACATTTTTTTTCTGATATAAAAGAAAGAGAAGTAGTTATATTGTAGCATTGGAATAGAATTTATGCCAATCACACTAAAGCTTGGATTTGGTGGTATATAGAAATGTATTTTATTTAATTACAAAGAAAATTATATAAACATTTGTTATGAAATAAGAATTTATATCATAAAGTATTGGAATTGTAAGGTAAAATAAGTTTCTCTGGATAGAATGACACCTGCTTCCCAACCTTAAGTGTCAGGGAAACTTTTGGTCTTGATGAATTCTGTTGAAAACCCAGATGAGACACTCTGTGGAAAACTCATAGCAACATTGCTGATGCTATATCACTGATGAATTCTCTCTTTATAGAGGCATAATGTGAAGTATATTAAGATAAAAATGAGCTCATTTCCTATACTTCTATAAATAAAAAATAATAATATTTATTATGACAAAAATAAATGATTACAAGGTGTTTAAAATTTGTTAAGTTCCACTAATTTTTTTTTCTGCCAAGTGTACTCAGTTAAAACTCTATATATTCCTTTATTTTATTTTTATCACTGAATTATAAAACTGTGAAAACTAATCTTGGGTTCCTCTCCTTCACTGAAGCTGTATCAAGCAAATGATTTTTCACACAACTATATATACCCAAATACACAAGAAATACATAATATAATAAATAATAAATAACAATGTAGGATAAACTGTTTCAAGTACTCATAACTGTAATCCTACTTTTCCCAACTCCTTTATTTGTGTAAGTCAAAGTAGAAATGCATGCTTTTTATTTTCAAATTTTATTTTATTTTTTAATTTTTTAAATTTTATTATTTTATTATTTTTATTGTATGTGTTGGGGTTTCATTGGTTAATAAAATTATCTAGGGAAGGAATTCCAGGCTCTGTTGAGACAGACTAGAGGTGATATTTACTTTTTCTAAAATTTGCTTGATCATAACATTTCTTTTCTAAACCAAGAAATCATTGATAATAAAAAGGGCACTGCTGATAATTACATGGGGTTTAAAGTGTATACTAGGATTGTTCCTGACAAACCAGAACATATGGTCCCCCAACTCAAATGCCGTTTTCTTGTCCTAGGCTTCTCTGCCCAGAGAACATCCAGTTCTTCGTGTGGTTCCAACAATTTGCAGACATATGTTATCTGGAGAAACAATGTTGAAATAAATGTATAGTATTGCCCATTAAAGTGTTCCTGAAATGACGTAGAAATCTTAGAATAAGCAGTTTCCAATTTTTAGTATGGAAAATGTGGTCAATATTGGTAGAGAACATGGTGAGTATAGTGTGTGGTCCCTTTTTAAAATGTGCTGAATTTGATTTCTACGCATTTCTACTCCTCAAAAACCAAGTTACTCTATGAATCCATATTACTTCACTGCGGCTCTTCTTCTTAGCCTATAGAGAGGTAGGGGGGATTAGAATAGAGGATGCCTAAATATATTTCTAGCACTAATATTGCATGAGTATGAGCAAGAGTTACAATAAACTATCTTGCTTCCAGTAAATAACACCACATACTAAAGACGCCATTTATATACAATTGATGTGAATTCTTAGACCCCTCTAAGAATGTTGAAGAGAAAAGTGACAGACATAACCAACTCTATTATCTGCCCTGTTTATTGTCTTTGTTCATGCACCAAGTGAGCTTGATCTCTGTTAAAAGTGAGATGCCATTGAAAATGTGGGTGTGGTGGTCACGGAGGATATACTCCCAGACACCAGGGGATGCCTGCAATCACATCTAGTACTTAAACCTATATATGCCATATTTTCCCCCGAATGCACGTACACTTTATGGCTTCTCTTTGGCATATCCAAACTGCCAACACCTTTACTCTTGTGCTTTGGGCCATTATTAAGTAAAGTAAGAGTTGCTTGAACACAAGCACTGTGATGTCCTGGCAGTTGACCTGATAACTGAGAGGGCTACTAAGTAACTAGTGGGTAGAAAGTGTAGAGAACATGGATCTGCTCTGCTCCTCCAAGGTGAAATAGGGCAGAATCCGTGAAATTTTATTATGCTACTGAGAATGGTACACAATTTAAAACTTATTAGTTGTTTATTTCTGGAATTTTTATTTAATATTTTTAACCATGGTAGACTGTGGGTAACAGAAACCATTGAAAGCTAATTCATGGATAAGAGGGGATGCCTGTACAAGATTTTTTTTTACCAAGCCCTGGCTGGTGTAGCTCAGTGGATTGAGCGCAGGCTGCGAATCAAAGGGTCGCTAGTTCGATTCCTGGTCAGGGCACATGCCTGGGTTGCAGGCCAGGTCCCCAGTGGGGGCCACGTGAGAGGCAACCACACCTTGATGTTTCTCTCCCTCTCTTTCTCCCTCCCTTCCCTTCTGTCTAAAAATAAAAATAAAATTAAAAAATAATCTTTAAAAAAATATTTTTTTATCAGAGCATGATGAATGCTAGTGCAACATGAGTATCCTTTTATTGATTATGAAATGAAAATAAGGGCACTATTTTTGTTGTATTCATCCCTAAAACATTATTTGAACCATGTTATCTGTAATAGTTCTATATTATTTATACTGAAAGAAGACTATCACCCTACAGACCCTGTGACTTTTTTGATGATAATAATGGCGGCTCTACAATTTTTCTCTTTGTGCATAGCATTAGGTTGTCTGGAAATCCCATTCACTTTCTCTGGTCCCATTGTAAAGAGAGTAGTAAGTGTTAGGACTAAGTATAAGGAAAGATAAATGTAGAGATTAGTATTTATAATAAGGGTAACTTTGGAAGATAAACAATACAGGCTTTGGAAGTAGACAGATCATACTTCAAATCTTGGCTCTACTGGTATTGGCTTTGTAAACTAATGCCAAGCTACTTATTTTCTTGAAGTCTTAGTTATATCACTTGTAAAATGAACTGTTGACATTAAACTCACAGAATAGTTGAGAAAATTAAAGAATATAAATAACTAGAATGGTCATAGTCCTTGTAATGTCACAGATCTTATACATTTTCTTGTTCTTGCCTGAGAATCTTGAACGTTTGAGAACTGGTACTTCAACCACTTGACTTTGGATCTCAGTGTCTTTCCTAACCTTTGTCAATATTAGACTGTCATAAACTACACCATGTCTTCTCCCCACCTCCCACCATTCCAAATGAAAACTTTAATGACAATGATTCACAGACTGTACTGAGGTCAGACCAGCTGATGAATCAGTTGGTAGGAACTGACACAGAAATCTGGACACAATGCCAGACATTTAGTGCTCATTAGAGCAACTACTTTGCATCCTTTAAGAATCCAACATTTCTTTTTAGTATTTTTAAGTTTTACTCATTTTTAATAGAGATAAAAAAATATGTGTCCTGCCTAAGTCATAAGAACTCTATTTGACAGAAAATGTGTTACTATCTCTAAAAGAATAAATAAAAAAGGTAAGAAGCCCTACAAGTTTGGAACACGCCATTCTCCAGACATCTCCCAAATTACCAACAGTGAGGGAAGCATGGTGGGGGGAGATACTGAGGCCGTGCAAAGACTGCTTATATAGTACTTTAGGCTCCTACTGAGGCAAATCAAGAATTGTCTTATTATCTCGATATTGTGTAGTAGTTTTCCTAATGCCCATCTGGAACATTATTTTGATTTGTATTCCTTTAGAATCAACTTCAGTTTGCAAGACTGTCTTCTATCATTTTATGCTGTTATAAAAGTGAGTCAAGTACTTTTGGCAAACTGTAGATTTCTCTTAATATTGAATGGAAAGAAAAAGAGCGTGACAATGACGACAAAGGAGAAGCAGGAGTGGACCTGAGCCCATGCGTTTAAAATCCTGTTGCAGTTGCAATGGTGTCGAGGCACATTTAGCTTTTATAGATCAATTTTTTTTAATTTGTTACTTTTTAAAGTTAATTATTAATAAAATTGGTGTTACAAGGAAAAGAGACGTGGATTCTAAATATTTAAAATGTGTCTGTATTATGAAGATGAGTTCTTGCTCACTTCTTTTTCTTAACTTCTCTTGTCCTCCAGAAATATATGATGGAAGAAATATATTATTGTGTAATACCATCCATCTTAAAACTCTTCTTCAAGTATCAATACACTAAATTAATTTCCAAAGGGAGAATTAAAATTTCCTGTCATAAATTTTTTATACACACACACACACACACACATATATATATATATATATTTAACATAGTATGTTTTCATTGAAAGAACATATTTCTTATTACAGGACATTAGGGTTTTCAAACTCCCCATTTTCCCCTACTACACTCTATCCTTATATATAAACTCAGTAGCATCCTTCATTTTTAGCAAGCTGCCTACAATCCAGACTAAAAAGCCTTGGTATACTACAGGGCTGAGTTTTCAGTATTGGGAAATACGTTTAAGTTAGCGTAAGACTATATTTTTTAATACTTTTTCAAACACACCAATATTTCTCTTATCCATAGGTCATTTATTTTTCAACCTTAACCACCAAGAACATGACTAAAATCTTAAAGGGATTCTAAGATTTGAAAACAGATTTCATATCTCATATGGATTTTTGCACATAATATATTTGCTCTTATATTAAGCATGATTCCAACTGGCTCTATTATCTGCTTTTCAAGACTACAGAGAGTTAGAAAGAGGTAGAGAGTCTGTTTAAATCAGATGTACTGACAGTGTCAAAAAGGGACAGCTGACAGAGCAGCAATGGATAAAATTATTGTGATATTGAAGTAAACCCCTCAGACACCAAAAAGAGATGTGTCTAGTTTATTATGAGGTAACATGAATGTGTGATATCCCTTTGAAAATGAATTTTTGCAAGTCAGATGCTGGGTTTGGACATGTTGCTTCATGTTTATAAGTTTCCTTGTGCAAATTCAGAATACATTTCCTTTGGTAGTATCAATGTGCAAACATATTCTCTTCTTGTCAAATTCCATTGCACAAAATAGTGTTATGGTAATAGTACAGAAACTTCAAGACTGTTAAATATTTCTAGGTAACCCTCTTTTAAGAAGCCAGGTGATCATGTACTCATCTGGCAAATGCAAAATTTCCTGATGGTCTTCTGCGGACTAGAAATGCTTGTCTAGTGCTAAGAGTGCCACTGTGGACGAGATGTCATTTCTAACCTGAAGGAGACAAAGTCTACATATGACCCTGGCTCCGTACCAATATTCACACTGAATGTCCATTTACTCACTCAAAAACACTAAACGAGGTAGCATGGCTGGAATTTTCTAGGAGAGGTTTAATCAATGTTTGTTGATATTGATTCAACTAAGTTATCCATTTAATCTTCACAATAACCCAATGAGGTAAAAAATTCCCACTATCCATAATGACCTTCAAAATCTAACTGAATCTCTTGAGCTCAGATTCATTAACTGTAAACTAGGAATATATGAACTTAACTTATAGGATTATTGTGAAGATTCCAGAAAAGAATTACTTGTGAGATACATAGTACATAGTTGGTATTGAGTATTCTCCTTTGTAACGTTTTTTATTTTTCCAAAATGTGTTTATTTTCAACACAATTTTGCAGCGATAGTGATATCTTTATTTTTATCTATTTTTAATTATATTTATTAAGGTGACATTGCTTATTAGGTTCCAAGTGTACAATTCTATGATACATCACCTGTGTATTACCTCGTGTGCCCACCACTCAATGGCAGATCATTTGTCACACCATTGACCCTTTACTTCTCCCACCCCCTGTCCTCTGGTAGCCACCATACTGTGTCTGTGTGTGAGTTTTTGTTTGTCCATTTTCATTGTTTGTTCATTTGTTGCTTTCAGTTTTATATACTAAGTATGAGTGAAATCATGGGGTTCTTAACTTTTTCTGACTGACTTATTTTGCTTAGCATGATGGCCTCAAGTTCTATTCGTGTTGTCACAGATAGCCGTATTTTACACTTCCTTATGGCTGAGTAGAATTACATTGTATGTAAGTATATTTCCAGATGATCTGATGAAAGAATCGGATCATGGTGGATTATATTTTGTCCACTGTAAGCATAATTTACTTTTTTGCAAATTAATGCAAAATAATTTTGTGCTGTAGTGATGGGAGTTTTGTACTAACACATATGTTCAGTGGTTCCAGGTTTTTATTTTATATACGGTTATTAAATAAACCCATGTTATTGCATTGAAATGCTATAATGCAGATTCATAATTCACACTTGAGCTTAACTGTCTAGTTCACAGTTTGTCATTGTATCTAAAATCCCCTAAAGATAAGTCTGTGAGGCCTGTACTGCTTTAGTCTCTCTATGGCTTTTTTCGGCTATCACTCTCTTCCAGTTTTTGGAGGTCTTTAATTTGGGGCCAGAGTTCAAGATGAGGTAAGTGTCTGTAGTCAAGGAAGATCTTCAAGAGCAGGCAGTTGATCCAAGAAGGTCCAGGAATGGGATGGAGGAGAATTTGAAGGATTGTCTGTGAAGAGTTAAGGGAGCCTGGGAGAGGTCATCAAACAGGCACCAAGGACAAGCGGTTGGGGGGCAGGGCATGTAATAAGCACCCACCTACTGGCAGATGGAATTTGGGGAGGGACATTAATTCCTAAGAGGATCAGTGGAAGTAAGGTTTTAGTTTCAAAGCCTTTTGAGTTCTTGGTAATATGTCTAGATATGAAAAAAAGACAGGTGTGTTAACAGTGATTTGGTTAATATAACTGAAATGCAGGGCATTTATCCTGATGATTAAGAGACATGGTGGGGTCAACAGAGGTAAAAATTGTCGTGGGACAAATAACAAGGCTGAAATTAAAACAATGAGAAAATCTAGTTAATCAGCAAATAGTTTGTGAGTTCTGAACCCATGCGTCTCACACTATATTAAATAAGCACAGGGTGATTTAAAATGTGGTAGAACACTGAGTGTTCAGAAATGTATAGTGCTGTTGTAGAAATTATCATTTTTATTATTGATAAATAATATAATTTTAAAACTTCAGAGAATTATTTGTGACAAAATATGTGTTTGCTCCCAAAATATATGATATCTGGTATGTGCTGTGAACCAAGGCTGAAGAACAGTTTGTTGTTCATCTCTTAAAAGTAATCCTGCCCATTCGAAATTTACATTTAGTTAATTTTCCCAGTAGTTTTTTCCCACATACTATCAACTTGAACAGCATTGAGAGAAATTGGTAATTATAGTCTCCTTTGTAATTTGCCTTGTAAAATACTCTCATTAAGATTCAGTCTGTAATACCCTGTCTGGATTGCTAATTCTTTTCAATGAGACTGCTTTCTTTGGCTGAGTTGTGTTATTATTCAAAATTTATGCCTCCCAGCAACTTTTTCCACAAAAAAGCAAAGAATGTAGTGATGACAGAGAAAAAATGAAACCATTAATGTGAAATTCATATACTGTGTTGCTCCTTTATTCCCTTGGTGGGAAAGGTAGTTTTATATACCTGGAACTAGTATTGACATTAAAACTTCCCTTGCGATCTGGTGACAATATTAAGGATTTAAATTGTGTTGTATAATTTAGTATAACTTACAATATCTTCAGGTTTCATTCCGTGCTTTCCCAACATTTCGGTCCTCTTTGAGAAACCTTTTATTTTACTATGTGACGGGATGTAGAATTTACCCTGTGCAAGATGGAAAGTTCTGTGCTTTATGCAAGAAGACTGTCACACACAGAGATCATGAGCACTGTTAAACAATGTGACAGGTCAAGTTTTCTCCCTTATCTCCCTCAATTTATTCTTCCTATGCTTCGCTACTTGACAGTTTTGCTTCTGGAATTAGCTCTGTGATAGATCATGTTCTCCCATTATTTAAGTAGCTACTTAACAGCATTTCAGCAATTTCAGGGAAGTGCTTTCTCCTTGTAGAGTGCAGAAAATTGTTCTTGTGTCAATATTCAGAAAGTTCCCAAACTAAGGAGGTGATGAGGAAAAGACAACACTTAGGTTGGAAAAAGTGAAACAGTGTTTTGAATAAATGCCCATGAGGAATAAATACAAGATGATTTATAGCATATGAACCTCCATAATGAAAGTAGTTTCTCCCTCAAAAAATCATTGTTTCCAATTAGTTCTTATATTTTTACAGGCATTACTTGAATTAGAAGCTTTAGATGAACAAATATTTCATATGTTTGTATATGTAGCTTGTGTCATGTGTATCAGAAGAAAAAAAGAAACTTCATGGGTCTCCACAGTAATAGTTTCGGATGAAGAGACAAGAAATGGCCCTGATTCCAATGTATATACTGCTGGGCAGGTCCTCACAGAACTTCAGAAACAATCACTTGTCTGTACTCTAGAAAGTGAGCGGTCAGAATGAAGCAAACTTCTCATATTACAGCAGACTTTAAAAAGTCCAAATTTGTCTTCTGGTGTTCTCTCCAAATTTGCATTTATTCCCCTTCCTCCTCCTAAATTTCTTTGTGCATTTGATAAAAAATGCATTACCATGCCTCTGAGATAAAAGACATGTAGAGAACAGAGACCTTCAGAAGTCTGGTGAGGCAGTAAGTGAAGTCACCCAGTACAGAGGCAACTCTTGGGTTAGAGGCATCAGGAATTGAACAGGCTGAGGAACTGGGCCAGCCTCTATAGTCACACTTGTGTTCACTCTTGGTCATAGCACTAAACCACCATGTGGCTTCAACAAATTATTTTAGTTTGCTTATCTGTACAATGGCCATAATAATGGTATTTACCCTAATAAACTGAATGTGATGATTGACTAGCACACAGCTTGTAAGGAACTTAACACAGTACCTACCATAAAATGAATACTCAACAACCACTGGCCATTATAATAAATGCTAGTTACTGTTTGAGAAACAAAAAGTATGATGATAAAAATTAAAATTAAAAAGATACATGGAGAATATAATATGTGGAAGTATTAATATGCTGGATTGAGCTTTTAAAGGTGAATCTGGCAAATAAAGCCACAGGATCTTCTAGATACAGGCGTCATCATGAGCAGAGAGAATAGCACACTGACAGGGAATTCCATGGTGTGGGAAGGGAACTACCAAATAATCACACTGCATGAGTAGACTGTGCAAGGTGGGGGAGGCAGGAGATACGATTTCAGAAGTAGGTAAAGACTGTGTCAAGAAGGTTGTAGTATTTTATATTAGTAGTTTGCACCTGTCCCTGTGGACAGTAGAATGACATTGATGGGTTGTAATCAAGAGAGCAATATGGCCTATTTCCCCAGACTCTTAGGAGAGCAAGGATTTATACAATAAATACATTACTCTTGGTGTGGTCTGGTCTTAAAACTCTTTTAATGTGATATTCTCATCTTTTTCCTTTTGCTTGATGTTTGGGTATTTGGAATTTAAGCTAAGAAATAGTTTATGAGCTATTCTTTTAGTTAAGTCCACTTTGGCATTTACTCCCATGTTTTTCCCTCCTTGATTCTTGACTTTAATTGCATCCTGCAATTATGCATTGGTTTTGATTATCTGTCTTGGTTGTTTGTCATTTAACCAAAAAAAAAAAAAAAAAACCATTGTGGTTACTTATTAAATGAATATACCTTTCCTGTGAGCACATTAGAGCAAAGGTGGATGTGTGCTTATTGTCATCACACAGGATTCAAACAGGAAAGCATGCTAATGTTTACATTACCTTGTAAATCAAGTCTTTCTTACAAAATATATTGGATTTATATTAAAAATGTATTCACTTCAACCAATAGTATTTATTGGGTAGGACAAAGATAAAATGACTTTAATGCTCCAATATACAGCAGCAGATGTACAATACTTGTATTCTGAAAACACTGTGAACTCAGAACCACTTCAGATGTTAATGTCTTCCATTCCTAAATCAACGCTTCCTGCCATACTCTCCTCTAACTCATATTCTATGTGGCAAGCATGATGGTTGCTTATATACCAAACAGAAGGGAAATTTAATTTTAAACTTCAGGAAATGGAAAAGCATAAAGAAAGTTAGTGAAGGGGTTTGAAAGTATACTAGAAATAATGAAGATAAGAATGAAACAATTTGGGGAAATCCTTGATGCTTGTTCTCAGTACTATTAGCTGCATTCTGAAATTCAGCTAAGGAAGCTAAGAGGTGTTGAAATGTTTCACATTTTGTTCTAGCAGATGTTTAAGTAGTGTTTTTTTCATTAACTCATTTATCTAAAGCTCTTTCATCTATATTAAACTTGTCCCAAAGGAAAAATAAGTTTCAGAAATGTTTGTGATCCTTTATTTTTGAGGGAAATCCATTTTCTATGATTTCTGTCAAACGTAAAAACCTATTTGAAGGAATTAGCTGTGATAATTCACTGCTTTGAATTGATTCCTTTTGCTACATTGCTTTCCACACTTGCATTTTATTTTATTCAAGTGTCTTTATCTTGAAGTTTCATGATCAAAAATCTATAGAAATCATATGTATACATATATCAAAAATCATTAGAATACATACTTTTGTTATGGACTTCCTCATGTCTGCTCTCTAATGTCCAGCTCTTGCCTGCTCATTGATCTTTCAAATACATTATTCTGCAGAGAATATATCTCTAAAATTTTGTTTTAGTACACTGTTTGAAGATGGCATGTGTATGTATACTTTTTTCAGGGAGGCGTAATAGACACTGATTAGGGCTAAATACAAGAGTTGAAAAAATTAGCAAAGTATCATAAAAGGAAACTGAAAAATATACAGTAAGGGAAATTGTGTTTCTGCTTTCATATATTGAGGTTATTTTTTTTTGTGAATCTGAGACTTTAAGTTAATAAAGTGAAATAATAGGACTAATGTGGTAACAGGAATCTGTGCGTCCGACCACATGTGGTCTTCTAAGTAACCGCTTTAAGGCTTGTTCTCTGCTTCCAGCAGCTGTCTCACTACTCAGGACTAATTTTGACATGTTCGCTATGAGCCAATTTCTGAGACCTCGGTCCCTGTTAGTCGTTTCAGTCCTCCAGTTTCACCACTCCAGCCATGAGCGCAGACGGTCAGACAGCTGTAGCGAAATGAAAGGCTGGGTCAATATTCAATATCTACATAGTTTGGAAGAGCCATTTGAAGGACAGACAATGACATTAATCAGAAAAGCAACTCTAGTGTCCCTGGCATTCAGCACTGAATTAGGAAGCTATTTAAATAATGTGCCATGGGCCCTGACTGGTGTGGCTCACTGGGGCTGGGAATCATCCTGTTTCGCAAACCAAAAGGTCGCCTGTCCAATTCCAGGCAGGGCACAAGCCAGGGCTGTGGGCCAGGTCCCGAGCTGGGGGCGTGTGGGAGGCAACCAATCGATGTTTCTCTCTCACTTGATGTTTCTCTCCCTCTCTTTCTCCTTACCTTCCCCTCTCTCTAAAAAAATTAAAAAAAAGAAATCTTAAAAAAAAAAAATAAATAATGAGCATGGGCTCTGAAGGTGTTTGACAAAGAGGAGTTCAAAAATGATCTTAAGGAACAGGAACATTAATGAAATAAAGGGCTCAATACACATTTGGAGGAATATTTTCTAGCATTGGCAAGAAATCTAGTATGATTTTTGAAAAATGTGAATTGTACCATTTTACTCTTTTATAAAAATTCCAAATTTTCCTGTAATCTATGCAGTGATTTGAAACTTTTTAAAGCAACTATTTCTAAAAACAAAGCAGAGACAAACATGAAATTTCTTCATCTTGAAATTAAAAATCAACCTAAAGGTGAATGAATCTACACTCACTTCACAATTTAAAAGACTGCACTCAAAATTTTACTATCAAGCAGAACATATAGACCAAATAATTACCTTATATCTCTCCTCTATATTTTGATAGCACACTGTGTTAGCTTTCCAACATTCATCCATTCCACACATCCAAAAAATATTAATTGAATACCTGCTATACAGTTCAGAGTCCTAAATGATGAAATGGTATTATCTCACCATACTTTATCTCTTTATGTGAATGTACTTCCAAATAAATTTAATTTCTAGGGAGCAAGGATTTTTAAAAATTTACTCTCATGCCTCCAATAACTATATAATGCTTGGAACATAGAAGATACTGAGAAAATGTTAAATAAAAGAATTTATAGGCAACTATTTACAAAAGTTTATGGTACATTAGATATTGCCTTTTGCCATTTTATTCTAGTTAGTATCCTCCTTGAATTTATTATGTATATTTTTATAATAGTGATTGATCTTAAATAAAAATATAAAACTCATCACAATTTTATGTATTTCTTATATTTTTTGGTTTTCCAAGTTTTGCACAATAAATTTCAAAAGCTCCTGTCTTAAGCAAGTCAGCAGAGACCCATGACTGTCTCGTGCCACTCGTCCAGTTTGAACTCGTCCCCCTCCCCTCACCCCAGTATGTCCCCGTGTCTCACACTCTGGGCGTTTGCACAGCTCTTACATTCTGTCTAGACTTTCCTTTCCTCAGGGATAGTGAGAGCTTTCAGTTCTCATGTTTGCTGTGAATCTTCAAGTGTGGACTATATAGTAAACAGTGTTTCCCATGTATATTTCTCCCCGGGACCCATTAGTCACACGATACTGAACATCCCATGGACTCAGGAGTTCTACGAACGTAGTTTATGAAAACTCTCTTCTCCTACTTCACTAGTTACAATTAGAAGTTGTGTGGAACCTCTGGGTTTCTTGAGGTCAGGGTCTGTGTGCTCTGTATCATTTATTACTATTCAGTTAGAAAAGTGAATTTTACTTTAATCCCTTTAATTCTATTGAATTTACATTATGATGACAAGAGGAATTTCCATCAACTTGCTAGAAAAATCCTAAGCAATTAATTGGAGAAAATATCAGTTGGCTGCTTATGAAAAATACTACAGAGAAATATGGAGGTTTATGAGGTGACAAAACAGACAAACTGGATCTGGGAAATCAGGGAAAGTTTCTAAAGGCTAAAGAACAAGAATTAGACAGCCAAGGAGAGGTTAGCAGTGGGATAGGAAGGGTAATGGCAGAATACTCAAAGCAGACAGGAACATCTACAAAGGCCCTGGGATGGGGAAGGAATCTGGTACCTTTTAGAAAAATCAGAGGCAGCTAGTGTGGTTGCAGTGCAGAGACTGAGAGTGTTCATAGAAAGGACACGTTGAATCATACTTGGCTTTCCTGCAGGCCACCTATTAATTTTAGATTTCAGCCTAAAGGGAATGGGGACACAGAAGGCATATTTGATTATTTGTACTTTGTTTGTTTTAATTAGGAGACAACTGTAGTCAGATTTGTACTGTATGAGGATTTTTCTGGCTGTTCTTTAGGGAATGGACTTGAACACAGCACAAGAGAATAATGCAATGCCAGTTAGGATGCATCTGTAGGGGTGAAGGAGAAGATAACAGGGCCTTGGAGTGGACCGTTGATCAAAGAAACAAACAAAACAAAAGAACAGCCCCAGCTGGTGTGGCTCAGTGGATTGAGTGCCCGCTGGCCTGTGAACCAAAGGGTCGCCGGTTCGATTTCCAGTTGGGGCACATGCCTGGGTTGTGGGCCAGGTTCCCCGGTGTGGGGCATGCAAGAGACAACCAGACACTGATGTTTCGCTCCCTTTCCTCCTCCTTCCCTTCCTTTCTGTCTAAAAGTAAATAAATAAAATATTTTTAAACAACAGAAGTAAGTGAATGGAGTAGAAAGAAGTTTAGAAAATAGAATTGGAAAGACTTAGTAAATTTATTGAAGGAAGTGATGAGAAAAAAGGAAAAACTAAGACTTTCACTAGGGGATTGTTAATTAAACAGTTGCCTAAGGACATGTAACTAGTAAATATTAGGGATCTGGTCCTTGTTCACAATCTGTGCTCTTAACATTAGGCTTCTCTGCATCCTAGCTTAAAATGGTCAAGTGTTCCCGTATTTGAAATTCTACAATATAAATTCCACACCTTAAATCTTACAATAGAAGTACTTGGACCTGTGTGATGATCTACTAGAGAAACATGTGCAATGCAAAATGGACTATGGAACAGATACAGATTCTATCATTCCAAATTTGCCTGTGGTGATTCTTCAGAGTAGCTTGAAAATATGTGTTTTATTCTATAACCTGGTGGTAACAATAATAATAATGAGGATATTCAAGGTAAAATGAAAATTAAATATTTCCCAAGAATCTTAGGTGGAAGAAAAACTTTTCCCCAATTATAAAGTTATATATTTTATGAATATTATTCCATCTCACTGTCTTATTGAATAATACTAAAGTGTGGATGTGTCTCCTCAGATACTATGTAACAATTTGCACAGATCAGGAGAATTAATTACATCTGAGATCAGGTAGAAAGTCTCCTTTTTTGAATACGAATGCCCTTAGTAATGTGAACTAGTTAATCATAACCCTTAATCATGGTCTTTTCTGTTCTGGGTTAAAAGTTAATAACAAAGAGAATATTAGCCACGGGATGTAATCTTTAAAATGTTGCCACCAAGTGGTAATTTTGTCACTAGGCAGAACCAAGAGCATTTTTTTTTCTTGTACATCCTTAAATTTATATTTAAGATTTGCTTCCAAAATGCATAATGTCTTTTTTTCCACCGCTCTGAATACTGTTTCCTATGCACTGCATCATGTTTTAGAGGTAATGGCACAGGGACACTATACAATTTATTGTGATGAAACAAAGGGAGTGATAAAATATGTGTAATTATTTTAAATGTTTATAGAGCACCACAGATGGTGACATAGTTTTTCTCCTTCACAAGCCTACTACTGTGTTTGTGCTTATCTCTCCAGTTTATTCTTTTTCCAACAGAGGCAAATCTAAATTCTGCCAGATTATGCTGGCTCTGTGGAGGACGAACTAGACTCGTGGCTTTAATTGCAACCTCTGTACGGGCAGGAGGAGGTTCATGAACCTCTATGCCTGGATGAAAAATATTAAGGTAGAGGTGATAAGTCCTTTTGCAGAGCAGAAACTTTGTCATCCCTGTGAACAACCAGCCCAGAGGTGAATGACTGAGGAACTAATGTGAATAAAGAACAAATGGTAGGTTCTGAAAGTGAAGGCTAAGAAGCAGCATTTTAGGAAAATACATCATTATCAGTAACATTATCATGGTGAGGTGGTTAAGAGCACAGACTCTGGTCCCTGGCTTCCAGCACCATCACTTTTCAGCTCTGTGACCTTGGCCAGGTTACTTAACTCAAATGAGGTAATGGCAGCTTTTTTGGAGTCTTAAATTACATGGCCCATAAAGCTCTCAGTACTGTGGCTGCTGCACCGTTAGAACTGGAGAAATGTTAGCTGTTACTATTATTGCTGCTCTAGTGCACTTACCCAGCCAGACCCTTAAAAAGCACAAAGCTGGACACCTAGTAGAACAGCAGAGTAATTGATACAAGAGCTTACCTTCTTTTTTATGTCTTAGCATTTTGTCCATTCTCTCTCATACACACATCCATGTATGTATTTAACTCATTAGCATGCCATTTATTCCTCTTCTATTTGTATATGTACTGTGGTCTGTGTACTATTATAATGGATGTAATCCATACTTTAAAGCGTATCAGTATATGCATGTACCTTTAGAAATACTCAGTTTGGCCCAGCTGGTGTGGCTCTGTGGACTGAGCACCAGCCTGTGAACCAAAGGGTCATGAGTTTGATTCCCAGTCAGGGACATGCCTGGGTTGCAGGCCAGGTCCCCAGTAGGGTGTGCACAAGAGGCAACCACACATTGATGTTTCTCTCCCTCTTTTTCTCCCTCCCTTCCCCCTGTCTAAAAATAAATAAAATATTTAAAAAAAAAAGAAATATTCTGTTTGTAAAACAAACAAGTAAAAAACACTGTTCAGGCTAATAACTTTAATATCAAGTATATTGTATGTAATGAAGTTCCACAAAAGGAAGCAAATTCTCTATCACAAGATTTATATTTTTTCATAACCATGGATTATGAACCCAACTGAGGAGAGGCCATGAATTGTAATTAGAATAGATATTACTGACACCAGAATGCACATAAGCACGGACAGTGCTTAAGACTGTAAAAAATGTAGACGAGTCTAATTACTCATGTAGTGCCCTGGCTCATGTGAACATGATCTCTTGATTGCCTTTGACAGGAGAGTCTATGTATAAAATAGAGAAGGAATGTGAATTCATATAATTGGAACATTTAATTATTTGGCTTTAAAAATAGGGAACTTCTGAGGATATGGAGAAAAGGGAACTCTTGGTGTACTGTTAGTGGGTACGTCGATTAGTACAGTCATTATGGAAAACAGTATGGAAGGTTCTCTAAAGCTTGAACTAGAACTACCACATAGTCCAGCAATTCCACTTCTGGGCATGTATCCAAAGGAAATGAAGTCAATATCTGGAAGAGACATCAACACTCCCATGCCCGTTGCAGCATTATTTACAATTGCCAAGACACGGAAGAAACCTGTATGTCCATCAAAGGATGGACCGATAAAGAGAGTGTGACTGTACACACCCACATGTGTGCATACACACATGTACTTTCATATGTTATTCAGTCATAAAAAAGATATTCTGCCATTTCCACAACGGACAGTGCACGTGGATGGACTTTGGGAACCTCTAAGTGAAACACGTCAGGCAGAGAAGAGCAAATACTTTATGATTTTACTTGCCTGTAGAATCTGAAAAATTCATAGACGGAGAGTAGCTCAGTGGATGCTAGAGTGGCTGAGAGACGTGGGAAGATGTTGGTTAAAAGGCACAAATGTTTAGTTACAAGATGAATAAGTTCTAGGGATCTGATGTTATAGCATTGTGACTATAGTTAACCATACCTTACTGTGTACTGGACAGTTGCTATGAGAGTAAATTTGAAATATTCCCACCATAACACCACCAAAAATAGACAAATTACATGAGTTGACGAATATGTTAACTAACCTTGCTATAGTAAACATTTTGCAAAGTGTACTTCTATCAAATCATCACAATTGTAACCTTAAGTTTCTACAATGTCCTATGTCAGATATAGTGAAAGAAACCTGGAGAAAACCACAATAAAACAGGAAGCAAAACTCAGAGGAATAGGTGGTGATTCCTGAAGAAAGAAACAGGTAAACAAGGGGAAAAGCAGACTATAAAACAAACGTAGGGCACTGATCATTTTTTAAAAATTATAGATATACTTAACATAAAAAAATTCTAAAAGTATTTAAACCAGAACTTTAACAATGGGTAATATCTTTTTTCCCATTTTTTAAAAGATTTTATTTATTTATTTTTAGAGGAGAAGGGAGGCAGAAAGAGCAATGTATGGTTTCCTCTCACATGGCCCTCACTGGGGACCTGGCCTGCAACCCAGGCATGTGCCCTGAGTGGGAATCGAACCGGGATCTTTTGGTTCCCAGACCACACTCAATCCACTGAGTTACACCAGCCGGGCTCTTTTTTCCCATTTTTTATTGTTGTGCAATTACACTTGTCCTCATTTTCCCCCTCCACTAGTAATATCTTAATGGTAGGAATTTGAGGTAATCATTCATTTATTTATTTTTTGCTAATTTCCAATTATTCTTCAATGTATTTCTCATTTGAAGTAAGATAACCAAACATAAGTAGGTTACATTTATTTTTATAATATGTAAAATTGATCAATGTTTTTATTATGTTCAAGAAATGTCTCAGAGATACCAGGGAAAAGGGGAGAACCTATAGAATTCACAAAATTCAAATAGAAAAAGATATACTTACAAAGGCATTGCAAGTGGCAGAAAAGCTTTTATAAGAATAATAAAATAATAAAGCAATAAAAGAATAATAAAATGGTCTAATCAATGGACAATTTGAAAGATATTCTCCATAGAAAACAGTGGATGAAATGGGGGTGTCAGAGTTTAAAGGAGTCAGAGAAAATTAACATAATCTTAAACACAGTAAGTTATAACAGTCTAATTTAGCAACCACAGACACTTTCTAGAGTTACTTGCTTGCAATACATCACAATTAATAATGAGTAACTATAATAATAAATGATTTACTTACTTAATAAAAAATGAATAGTTTGCTTTTCATAAAGGGGAACAAACCAATACAATAATGTGTTCTTTTCTCTTTTATTGTTAAAGGAGGGGAAGTTTAGGGAAAACATGGTCATTGTATTGCATAATGAAAATGAAGAAAATCAATGTCCAATAACTTTGTAAGGTCCTTGTCTGAGGCAGTATGTCACAACGGCTATGACTATGCCACATTCATCAGAAATTACCTGAGAAATTTAATCTCTGACCACCAATTCCAACTCTCTGAAATCATAGGAGAATCTGCATTTTTAATAAGTGCCCAGGGTAAATTTGACGGTCACCAAAGTTTAAGAACATATAATGTAAACTGTGGCTAAAAGCCATCAAAGATTAGCAAAGTGATAGATAACACACTTCTCTTTAAGTTCCTTTATTTAACTGAAAATTAGTAAACTTCCTGAAGAGAAGGATGAACTAATATAGCACAAAAAGAGCAATGCGTTTATCATGTATGCTTGTATTCCGACTTTTTGTGATGGGCCTCTAGGTCATTTTCATTCAGATTGTTTTATATATTCTGAATTTAATATGTGTACTGGGAAAACCTTAAAATACCTTGTTCTAATTTGCATAACTGATAGAAATAAAACATTCTTGTTAATTACTGAGGCATATATAGTATGTTACAGCTGATTAACTTTGTTTTAACATGATGCCTATTTTTTTTCTCCACTCGATAGTCATGGCTAAAACGGAAAATCATTCTCTGAGATATCTATGTACTTTCGTTATTATACGCAAAGGTCAATTAATTTTGTTTTTAAAGATGTTGCTTTCTTGTTTTTCTCCTGTGGCATTTCTAAAAGGCATAGCTTCAACTTAAAATGCTCTAGAAGGTTTAAGAAGCCAAAAAAATGAGATGAACCCATGTGACCAATGGAATGGAAATATCAGAGCTGATGCTCCAGCCTCATAATTTGGGTATTTGTTTTTCCAGTGTAGGAATATTTCTAGATTTCTATGAGGAGCTATAAGACAATTTTCTAGAACACAACTTTAGAAATGTCCTTGTGTGTTCCATTAAAAGTATGCCTGCATGCCTGTGACATTATGTAATCACACTATTCACACCTTTTTTTATTTTTGACTTATGAAATATAAAATAATCACTTAAGTATGCATATTTAATGCCAGAAATTTCTTGAATCCTCTATATCCCAGATGCAGCAATTCTCAAAATGCATATACTCTTCAGTATATTTCTCTTTAAAAACAAAATAATGAAAATCAGGGTTTTGAGCAAAATAAAATGTCATTGTGTAAAAATCAGATATTAGTGGTGTAAATTAATTCCTTGAGGATTGTATCGGTCAGTATGGTCTCTGTTTTGCTATGGTAACAGATATCAGAGTCTGAAAACAGCTGAGATGTATTGCTTGCTGATGGCGTATACCCATCAAGTTAGACTCAGCTCAGGATCCTGGGTGTCAGAGAAGCTGAAATCTGGAACATCGCTTGGCCCCATGAGAGGAGGAAGGAGATATCAATATGAATCCTACGTTAACTCTTAACGTTTCCTACCAGAAGTGATGCGTATCATTGGGCAAAACAAGTAACATGGCCATACCTAATCACGGTGGGAGGGGAAGATCAATGCTGCCATACACAGAGAAGAAACACCAATATTTGAGAAACAGCACTATGACTGCTACAAGGACCCTGGCTCATTTTATGCGATCTGGGCATTTGTGTGATATTTTCCTTTCTTCTTACTTTTCCAGATATCAAAATCATCTTTCATACTAGGTTTTCTGACATGTCAGGCAAAGGTATTAGGCTTTGATAACTTTCCATAGCATCAATAAATATTTATAGGCTTAAATCATCATCATTATTTGCCTATGGCTAGTTCGGAGAGAAAAAGATTAGCTGGATGATATCATTTTTCAATAGCTGTAGAGGTCGATATGAAGAGGCAGGATCATCATGAAAGCCCAGGTCTTTGTTAAGGAAAGGCATGCGTGGTGCCAGGTGGGTACTAGAAACATCAGAAGTAGGACGACTTTGTAGAGTACATGATTGTGTAACCTGTATTTTTTACACCTAAAAATAATACAAAATAATATTGAATATATACTGTAATTGAAAAGTAAAATGAAAAGAAAATGGAAAGGAGAAAACTAGATTACTGGAACCAAAGCCAACGTTTTCAACGTAATATCCCTATGTCACTTATCTTATAATTTTTGCATGAAAATAAAACATTTTTATTGTATTAAATATATTCGGCATAGGGGAGATCGCTAGCTCTACAGTGTCAGCAATGGAAACTTAAAGCTTTAAAAATAATCCAAAGAAAAATTAATTAATTTTGCCTGGAAGAATTTACTATCCTGCATTGGCAACTGATGAAAGGGTTTTCCGTGCCAAACCTGTGGTGTGCCCTTCAGAACCCCACGTCACCCTTCTCTGCCTTTCCGGAGACCCTGGAAAGCTAAAATGTACGGCTCCCTTGCCCTTTGCCTTCCTGTAAGTTTTGACAATGGAGGCACCATAAAGAGATGAGAAAGGGGAAGAGTGAGGTTAGGATATTTCTTCTTCAGTTCCCTCTCTGACAGATCTTCACGGGATGGCTTTATCCCTTTACTAAAGGCCACAGTTCCTGTCATGTGGCCCTGACATAGGCGCGAGCCTTCAGGGTCCCAATACCGCGCCCTCGCCAGCCCTCCAGGCCTCATGGAGGAACCACGCCCTGCTCCTGCCAGCCCTGGAGCACCGCAGCACCCCTTGTTTGTTCTCACACCTCATCACACCTTTGTCAATACTTTTTCTCTCATTCATCTCTCTCGAACAGGCTTTCCTGTCTGTTTCCTGCCAGAGATCTGACTGATTCAGGCACTATCTCCATGTGCTATGACTGACGTTTTGGCCCAATAACAATAATCAAAACTGTTAGGTTACAAAGGTCTCTGCAAAAACTAATCTTCATTAGGATTTCATATTCTTAGTATCCCCAAAGTATTTACTGTTATGTAAAGAATGAGTTTAAGTCCTGCCTTTATCAAGAGTTGAAACAGAATGTTTTATAGTCCTTGCAATTGCACGTTGTTCTATAGATAATTTGTTTAAGCGTTTCTGAGATACGCAGAGCGGGCTATGCATTATGTTAAAAGCTGAAAGAGGGTCTAAGTATTAATAACATTCCAGGTTGAGAACCTTGATAACTGCTCTCTATTGTCAATCATAGCTGACAGGAACGAATAGCAGCCTTAGGAATGAAATAAGTGGTAAGAGTGTTAACCAACCTGTCAATCAGTCAGTACGTATTTACTTCTCTGAAACCTCACATGCTCCCAGCCCACTATTTCTATTGATTTCTCCAAGACTTCTCCAAGTTTTGTTCATTCTATTATCTTTTACATTGATTTTTATTACTCTATAAACCCCTTTGAACAAAATACCTGAAATATTACTTGGTCTTTTGTTGTATTGCTTTACTCCTTAGTCTGATGTCCTTTCTCCAGGGAGACAGTGGTTTCATGCACAAAAGTGGAAGGTATATTTTCATTATAACTCTGTAAACTGGGAAAGAAGATCAAAGCACAGATATATAAGCTTGCATTCCAGCAACCAGCCTATTTTTTTCCATTACATTCTTATTCTACAGCAAGTTTTATTACTCCTTTGCAAAAATTCTGATGTGAAATGGAATGACAATTGGGCATCAAACTTCATAGATGAGCTCATCCAAACTTTTGTGGGCAACTCCTGTTTTACCCATTACCTCAGTTAGATTTCTTTAGACCTGGGAAATGAGGAATTGTAGATTTTGTTAATTGATGGATTTTCTTGGCAGCAAAGCAAAAAACCCTTCTTCTTAGGCATGCTATCCCTACCACAGATGTGCTAGACAATTCTTATGTTACACAGTTCTAAAACTTTGAGATCAAATTATAAAACATAGTTAAAGTGACTCATGATAAATAACAATTGAGTTACTTTATAATAAAAAGTTTTTCCTTTAATTCATAGCCTTTAGTGCATATGAGCTGTAGAATTTGGTCTCTAGCATCTACTTCTTTAGCAATTTTTAAAAATATCTATGTACTAGATGCACACTCTATGTTCTTTACTATTTTAAAAATCTACATATGATATCTTTTTCCAAAAATTAATCTGCCCCAAAAGTGGGCATTTAAAAAGCAGTATAAATTTTTAAAAGTCAATGAAAGTGTGAGAAAAGTAAAACATAGAAATTATATTGAAGTGGTTTAGGCTATTCATAGAATGGAAAAGTATATTCTTTGTAAGTTAGACCAATTTTTTCTTTTTTTATTTTCTACAAATGTTTTATTCTTGGTAGAACATTTGCATAGAAAAAGAGGCCAACAAACATTTCAAAAATGATAGGAAAGAATAGATAACTATTCCAGCTATGAATGGGAATAGAGAATAAATAAATATGGGTTCAAATGATGGATTCGAGAAGGAAGAAAGAGAACTGTTCATATGATTGTTTCATCTTTCTCATTTGAAGAAATTGTGATGAAAATTTTGAACAGGAGAACAGAACAGAATAAGGCATTTATGGAGGATGTTGAAACAGAAGATCTCCAGCTTGATATAAGCCAACTGCAGGAAGAAAAAAAGTGGCATTTCTCAAGTCTCTAATCAAGATTTCTCCATTCGCCTTTAGAAATAGATCTTAAATTGGTTTCCTCCTTTTCATCAGGACAATTTAGGCTTAATGAGGTCTATCTCCTCTTGCTTGATCATAAAAGCCTACATAAAAAGGCCAATTTTTTATTCATCTGATTTTCTGGCTCAGCACAATACCTGACATATAGGAGATTTGCAAATGATATCTGTGGAATGAATAAGAAAGAAAAAAGCTTTAGAGATCAATCTCTATCCAGTAGCTTACATCTTCCCATTTATTTAGGTATGGAGGATGATAGCTGGGAGGTGAGGAGAGGAATTATTAGCTTGGACTTTTTTAAAATTTAGGAAGTCTGTCTGCAAGATCATGTATTATATACTTTCCCAACTGTAAATTTTATGCAATACAATGATGATTTTCCACTGAACCATACTACCTCTTACCTATTCCATCTCTTTGTAACCCACTGCTTTTTCAGAGATGATAGCCACTTTTAATGCTAAAAAGTTATGTCTCAGAATGCTAAATTGTTAGATCTAGTCTTTCTGACACCAGATATTTTTCAAGAAACAGATAAAAGTTCATATTCTTATTGAGTAATATAGTATCATTTCCCACCTGTTCCAATTCTCCCTAGAAATTAAAACAAGATTTTCTATAATGGAATTGTAATTAATCTTCAGTATATGTGACTGATAATAAATTGAAAATATGGTTAGGATGAAATTAAGATTTCCTTTATCTGCAATGTTCTATTATGAAAATTAATCAGAATTAAATACAAACATCGAAATGCTTTATCTTAAAAGTGCAATTAATATAGTCCAAGTATGTTTTAGGAAACATTTTTCTTTTCTAATTTCATGATTAATGTGACCATAAATACAAAGATAATGGAGACAGAATTCATTTCTGAAAGCATTGAAACCATCCTCTATTAGTTCTGAAGCTGCAATCACCTTAACTCATGCGGATACATTTGTTGTCTGTACATTTAAATTGCCGTAAGAGCAGTCACAGTTAAACTGAACTGGATACTATTGCACTTGCCTTTCTGAGCAGTAACAGGGAAAGTTTTGCTTTGTGATTCTTCTATCATCGGTTCCTTTTTTCCATTGCTTTTATTGCATTTGAAATAGTAAATGTCTTGTTGTTTTTCAAATTGAACTGATGTTGTTTAGGGTAGAGTAATTTATTAAAATGCAATACAACTTCAGCTCAAATATTCTCTTTTAATAACAAAGTGGGCATTTAGTAAATTCAATAAATATGTTTCAAGAAGTTTGACCAACACTAAAATATTTTCCTCCCATCATATATTTATATTAAAGATGATAAACCATTGTTCACCTTCTTTATCATCATTAAAGGTTTGTGTCGTATCTCATCCATGTTACCTTCTGGCCTCTCACAGGCAGAGCTAATCATCCTTTTCCTATGACCCTTTAGTACTTTATATGTTACATTTACATTAAAGTTTAGTTTTTTCACTTTATAATACATTCGTATTATATTATGGTTATGTGATTACATACATTCTGGATGTTCACATACTGAGTTCTGAGAGCAGATTTTAATCACTTGTAAACCCCTACATGTTTAAGGAGACAGGGAGTATGTGAGTGAGTAAGAGCTATCTTTCAAAGGAAAAAAATGTCATGCCAAGTATTTTGCAGCAAAAGACTGGACACTTTTTGCATTTGAGGAGAAATAATTGTAAATTTTATTAAAAGTAAATGCTGAGAGAGGAAAAAAGTGGGATTTGCTTTGGATAAAACATTTAAATAACCCATTTAAGATAAGTATACTTCTGTTTATTATATAAAGCCACATCCATAAATGTCAATGTTTTAGCCTCTTTCATTTCGCAAGCAACCTCAGAGTTTTTTTTTTTTTTTTTTTTTTTAAATGTGCTCTAGTCAGCTGTTATCAATCAGCCAACCAGCTTTGGAAAGAAACATACATTCGAGCCTTTGAGAGTTGCAACAAGCTACTTAAAATTACACACACACACACACACACACACACACAATAGGAAAACACCCTCCCTCCTGCCCTACCTTGGGAATCACTTACTCTGGGTCTTTCCTGGTAGTATTTGGACATCAAACATGCATACCTAACTCAATGAGAGTAATTTGAAGATATATTTAACTCATCTTTGTAGGTGTCTAAGGTGTTACAAAAGCAGTGATTTGATACATATTTATTGAACTGGACTGCAAATCTTCTTACACCCTATTGGACTGTCCTCAATGTCTTGCTTCTCTCTACTTCTCAGCTCAAATGCATGGATTCAGGTACAATAGAACACCATAGCAGCAGGTTTGGTAAGGCTAAGAAGTTACAAAGAGCAGACAGAAACAAAAAAGCAGAAGCATTTTAGTGATGGTGGGAATAGTATTTAACTAGTTTTGTGTTATAACTTGAAGATTATTTTTAACACCAATTTCTACTCTAAAGCTAAAGAATTTTTGGCCTTACAAAATATGTCTAATAGTTCGGGGTTAATTGAAAAAGTTGGGGGTGTTGGCCTATTGAACACCCTGTGTGATGTCATCAGTCACGCAGACCTCCGTGTCATTTGTTCGCCACTACTTATTAAAGAATAGTTAAAGGGAGGTGGGCCTCTTCCACCAAAGAATGGTTTTTCTTGATGCAGCTTTTTTATCTGATTCCTAACCTGAGGGAATATCTTTGGAACTAATACATTGCCCTTAGTTCCTAGTGGAAAGAAGGAAGAACTCTATTATTACACTATCACATTTTTGCTTTTGTTACAGAACCCCAGCCTATGCCCTACTGAAACAGGGGGTCTGGTTGCCCACTGTCAAAAAGCATGACTCCCAATGCCAGAGTTCGGTGAAAAAGAAAGGAACTGGTTATTTAAATGTTATACAGATTTTCTATAGCAAAAGTTATACCAAATGATGGCAGAATTCTGCCATTAAATCCTGTGCCCTTTAAAACACCCACAAACACACAGTCCTGCCTCCCTTTGCCAAATCAGGCCAGCTTCAGAATATACCAGCCAGAGGTACCAACCCTTAGAAGCACAGAAGTCCTCAGCTCAGCACTCCTGGTCACAGTTCAGCACAGCCAGAGGTACTGCCTCTTAGATACACAGAAGTCCTCAGCTCAGCAATCCTGGTCACAGTTCAGCATCTCCAGCTTCTCCTAGTAATCCCTGCTCCGCTGGGCAGATTCCACAATTCCCAGCACCATCAGTCATGTAGCAGTGTTCTCCAGCTCTATGTCAAAAACCATGTGGCACCTCCTTACACACCAGACCTTATGGTGGGCTGGTGTGGCCCTTCTGCTTCCTTTTAAACCACATGGATGAGAGAGAGAGTCTTCTTGGCTGCCTTGCCTAGTTTAAATCTTGGCCCAGCCCTGGCTGGTGTAGCTCAGTGGATTGAGCGCAGGCTGGGAACCAGAGGATCCCGGTTCGATTCCCCGTCAGGGCGCATGCCTGGGTTGTGGGCCCGGTCCCCAATGAGGGCCATGTGAGAGGCATGTTTCTCTCCCTTTCTGTCTCCCTCCCTTCCCCCCTCTCTAAAATAAATAAAATCTTAAAAAACCGTCAATGGCGCAGGGACAACGGCCCTCTTGCCTCTTTCACAGGCACTGTAAGCTTCTCATCAGCAACCCTGCTACATCACAGGTCATAGTCACATCCATTTCCCTCCCCCCTAACTTTCTAACAGAACTATTAAGCTAGGCAAGTTGCAAGAGATATGCAAAGTACCTCCCAAAGGCTGTCCTCTGCTTCCCCCACCCCCACAAGCCAGGTTTGTGGGGAATATCCTCTGAATCCTGTTACACTTTAACATTTAAGTCTCCTGTGAGGTACAAGGAAGAAAAAAATCCAGGATGAACAAAGTGTCCTCAATGTCAAGCACCTTTGTGGTGTGTTGTGCAAGCTTGCAGAGGCAGAATAATAGCAGAGTACCCTTTATTTCTATCTCATTTTTTTAAAACAGGTAAAAGTGCTAAGCCAACATTAAAAAACTTACAGAGCTGTTAAGATGAATTATTTAGAATATTACTGTTTCCATTTTCCACTACTGTGATACAGTTGTCTAAAAAACTATGTAAGTAAACAGCGTACTTTATGTCAGCCAAAGTTTTTCAGCAAGTGAGAGTTCAGGCAGGGTAAGGAAGCATGTTTCCTCCAGATACCTGTTTATATTGATAGGAGTGCCTTTTGATTGCAAGGATAACAGAGCAGAACTAGGATGGTAATAGTTTATACTTAATATTACTTTACATTCTCTCTGCAAGCAGTAGATACTAATTTCATTAGTATACAGATGAGGGAGAACATCCAAGTTAAGTTGTCAAAAATCATTTATAAGCAACATAAATGGTTTCAAATCCACACCTGAATCCGAAGTGTGTGCCCCTCCTACTATAACCAGTGACAATTACATTTGAGTCCACCATGACCCTGATTAAAAGCAGAGTCAAGTTCTGTAACAGCCTCTCTGCTCTGATTAGAGTTGAATAAATCACCCATTTCTGAGTCAATTGAGGTCAATGACAGAAAACCCCACTGCATTGCCAAGTAGTTGATAAGGTCCAGTTGTGTTGATCAGATGACTTACTTCCTCAACAATTACCCATTCTGATGAACCATAGCATTGAAAATAATCTAATTTTTGAGAATGAAAACTGTCTGAAAGAAACCCATAATTTTCTTCCTTTATGGAGAAGTAGCTGTTCTGCTTTATCATCCAGAAGGTGAATGAGAACAAGATCCCATGTTTCCCCTGCTTATTATTCACTCTTGGTTTTCTTACACACTTTTTTCTTAAAGATTGCCTGAAGAATCCTCTCAAATATCAGAAACCCTGCTCCTGATCCTGAGATGAAATATAAAAACCAACTAGATGGCTGTTTTGTTTATTGTTCTGTGAAATTACATTATTAGGAGAGGCATCATTTTAAATTAGGAAGTGATGCATGGCTTTAACTGGTTTCGACCCATTACCTTTATATGATTAAGGAATATTTTGCCATGTTAAAAAATCCTGGGGAATTGATTGTATATATTTTCTGTTGCTCCTGTCCTGGGTGTACTTGGCTGTATTACACACAGTCCGTGCAAAGGAAGCACAGACATAATAGTGTTTGGGAAACTGAAGGATAAGGTTTAGAATGTATTATTGTGGTAATCATCTTGGATGGCTTTTACATTTTCTTAAAAGTCTATGGAATAGGATCATGATATGCTTGGTAAGAGTGCAATTTTAGGATAGAAATTCAAAACTCAGGCTTGAAGAATGAGACAACCTTTTCAAAATCGATCTCTTTCACTTATTAGTTGTATGAATTTAAACAAATGGCAATAAATAAACAGCCTTGGTTTGCTCGAATGTAAAAATAAAGATTATTACCTCATGGGATTACAGTGAAGATTAAGGAGAGAATATTCGGCAAGTTGAAAGTACAGAATCGTTTGTCCATAAATAAGAGTAGTTTTGTGCTTGAGTGGTGAAGTGACCTGCACTGGCCTAAACATCTCTTAGCCAGGAACATGTATGGTAGCAGGTGGGCTAGAAAACTTGCAAGGAACCCTCAGGTTTTCTGCTCTCCACTTACAGCAGAGCCCTGAAAAGAAAGGAACTCCATGCGTTCGCCTTCTTTTCTGAACCACATTTTTTTTTAGTGTCTTGTATCCCTTGAGTATCTAGGAGAGTGTCTTGCACATAAGAAGGACTGATGTGTAGTTTTGAAGTGAAAGAAGGAATAAATAGGAAAAGATAAAAAGATCCTTAAAAACCAAAACATCTGAGAGATAAGGAACCAGAGAGTATGTTTTATAAAACGCCTCTCAAGTGCTAACTGCCAGTCTTCGTTTCCTTATCATACTATGTAACATCTAAAATGATTGCTGATAGACCAGGCTATTCTTGACCCCACTCCCCTCAAGGCATGGCACTGAAAGCCTAGTTCATCTTGTGCTGGATGGTCTCAAGAGAACGATTCTCTTGCTGATGTCCTTTGTCCTCAAATTCTAGAATGGAATGAACCATTTTGAAGATCTGTCAACCATGCAACATTGTTCCCAGAGCTTTACCTGGTCTTTATTCAGCATTCACTGAGGCCCTACCATGGAACACACTCTGGGTTAAAACAATGAACACTCATTCTATACTTCAGCCGTGGTGAATTTCATTTCTGTTTCCTGAAAATGCTCACCACCAAGACTTGACCATACTTTTTCCTCTCCCATTCATCCTACAAACCTCACATTTAATGTTCCTTTTCCAGGAAACCATTCTTGAGCCCTCTAATGCCATAGTAAGGCTCTTCGTTAACATATGTGAGATTAGACAGTAATCATAGGTATACATATATGAGATATGCATGACAGCAATCATATATAAATATATAAACTAGTCAGTTTTTCCAACTAGGTGCAATGGCTAATGATGGTAGAAATTGTGCTTTTTTAAATTTTTTTCTCATCAGCCACTGTTACGGTATCTGGCTTATAGTATAGGTGCTCAACAACTATTTGTTGAATTAATAGATAAAGCAATGAGATGAAAAGTTAATGTCTTTTGCCCTCTAAAAGGATACTGATATTGCAGAGAGAACTTGAGTTAGAATAAAATAGAGAATATGATACCTTTAAAAATTACAGCAAAATATAATAAGAGTTCCAATAAAAATCTGAACCTCATGCTGTTCGGTCAGAGAGGAAAACAAGAAAGAAGTTACATCTGAGCCGGATCTTGATTGCAAATGAGTTTCCCAGGTGGGTGATCAGCTGTGCTCTTCCTCTTGCTAATAAAAACAGAAATGCTCCAGGCGTGAGAGCAAGAAAAACGTGCTTGGTACAATTTCCCTTTTTTCGAACACCCTTGGTCTGTATCTACCGAGCCTCGTACTGCTGAATGGAACTTAAACCTCCGCTTCAGCCCCGCGCCTCTCGGCAGCAGCCTCTCTCTGCGGTCATCTTTTGCAAACAAGGAAAACAGCATAAAAACATCATAATATACTGTATAGTTAAAAAAAACATTTATTGGCAGTGCTTTCTTCAAACCAACAAACAACGAAATAAAGCAAAACATTCTTTTGAATCGTTTCCCAGAAATGGTAGAGTCGTGCTTTACCCTGCAAAGTACTTCCCATTTTTTCCACCTTTCAAATTAATTTGGTCGTAAATGTAACTTTTAGTTCACTGACCTTACAGTCTTTTTTAGAAATATCAATTAAAACGTTATTTATTTTTCAGATATATGAGATCGGTGCTGTTATTACAAGTCTCAGGAATGTATATTTCAAATGGCAGTGTTTTATAATAAATTAGGCAGTTACTTGTCCTCCAAAAATATAGAGAAAATAGAATTTATTCTTATATTTCAGACTTTCATCTGATTTTCAGTACACCCCTTTCATGTACCATTGAAATTGGCTATCTGAATTTCTTGTACAATTGTAGTCATTTTACAAAGTTCACCTTTAAAAATTAGGAGCAGGTACTTTGAATCCCTGAATTGATGTTAAATTTTTAGGTGTATTTTTTTTATCTAGTTAGCTGGTTATCCATTCACTATTTTATGCAACTAAATATTTACATTGTATAAAATGTTTTAAGATATATTATGTGTTTTATATATAGCAATATAAATGTAGGCATTTTTATTTTGGAAAAAGTTTTATCTATCTTTTAATAATAGTTCATTGATGGGTTTAATTATTACTGTTGTATTACAGTATGTGTATTAATTTTTTATTTGACTTTAATACTGGCAAAAGGAGTTCATTTTAAGTAGATGATTTCAGTGATACAGTTCAAAGTATCTTAAATGTGTTTAACTTCAGAACAAATGACTATCACCTCTAAAGCAAAGGAAATTATAGTTATAAATGAATTCAATCTTAAAATGAAAATATGGCTGAAGTGGAGCATCCTGAATAGGCATTTCAAAAAGAAAGTAATTTATCTGAATTTCACAATAACAAGAAATTATCATCAGGTTGTAAAGAGATTATTCTTTAAAGGAATTCCCATCTTTAACTTCTCTGGACAGCCCTCATGTTGTGAAAATATGTTTGATTAGCACAGGTTGTAGGCAGCCGGTACACTGAGCATTAAGACATTACTCCTTGGAGAAAATGTCTTAGTAGATAACACCTCTGGTTTTATTGTTCCAAATCATTAAACACAATTTTCCTTTTGATTTGATCCTCACTAGAAAAATTACTAACCCCCATTCCCTAAAAAGTAAATAAGATGAAAGGCTACAATGTTGGCTATCACCTGTCTCAGTGGGAGCACATGACGGGTATGTTCCAGACCACGGTAAAAGGAGAAAGACTCGCAGCATGACAGAGCACTGGGAGCACGTTCAGTCGCTTCTTTCACATAGTAAACTCTGTATGAGTCTCTTTCCATCAAGATACAGAATATAAAAGCATTTAAAGAGAAGAAGCTGTGAGAGTTAAAGGAGTTGAAATAATATTGTAATTACGTGTTAATCAAGAATGTCAGGGCCACTGCAGTGTGCTAGAAAATTTAGAAGTAAAAATCCATTGAATATGTACTACACATGAAACATTAAGCATGTCATGTTATTTTCTCCTCACTACAGCTCTATGAAGTCGGTATTATTACCCTTATTTTATAAAGGAAAAAATAGAGAAATTCATTCATTTAATAGCAAAGAACCAGTATGATGGGAGGGTATCAAAAGAGGGTCTGAGTAGTGCTAGGACCTGGACACTTAACTGTCGCACATACTGCTTCTGTGCAATCCCAGGCCTTGCACATGGAACTCACTGAGTGTAGTTGAATGTAGTGATTTGGTTTTACAGAGTGTGAAAGTTGGTGTGTTAAATGGGGGTGACTGGTCCCAGATGGCATCATTTTTATGTCTGATCATTGCTGGCTATTGGCTGAGGAGTCTTGGTTCTCTTACACTTGGTTTCTTCTCCAGAAGGCTAGCCTGGGCTCATTCACATGGTGGCAGCAGTTCAACAATGTGCTCTTGAGGTCGACAGCCAGGATTTGCATAATTGGACTTCCTTCATCTTCCTTTAAACAATGCAACTTTACAAGGCCAGCCCAGTTTCAATAGTGGAGTAAGACATTCCTCTTCTTGATGAGAAGAACTGAAAGGGATTGTTACCATTTTTGCAGTCTACCAAGGCTTGTATGGAATTGGTAGTACCACATGGCTTGACTTCCTTAAAAGTTAGCATGTCAGACAGCGTAGAAAAGAGGAAAGCAGTCTATGAAAATTAGTGGAATGAGTCTATGAAACCAGCTTGAACACTGCTGCCAGAGGTAAGGTAAAGAGAGCCCTGCTCTGACCAAGGCACTTAATAACATTTCCATTAAAATCTAACCCGAGAAATAGGACAGTCCATGCCCCTATTTTTGAAATTGATGTTTGAAAGACAGGAGGGAAAAAATACCTTATGCTATTTCTGAGGACTATATCCTGAAAAGGAGAAAATAACTAAGTATTGTATATCTTCTTTTCCTAAGCCAAGGAATACCATTATTAAGCACTAAAATTTTGATCAAGTGAGGTTACTCCTCTAAAACAGATACCTCATGTTTTTTAAACAAAAACAAAGAATAGAAAACAATGAAGCATTGCCTAATTCATCTGTCTTCACGTGTGACTGTTTTATAAACATGTATAATTCCCATAAGATTTGTCCCCTCTCAGAATGATCTTGGGGAATTTTAAACCATTTCGCCAGTCATTCTAGAACCTTCCTTTTAAATAGTGCGTCAGCTAATTTAATGATCAGTAGCATCATTAATTTATTTAATTGTTAAAGATGCATATGGCATTCTTTATGCAAAGCTGAGAAAGCAAAAACGGCATTCGCTGATAGTTGAGTTTTACTGATTCATTTTTTTTTTAAATTTAAGCCATTGATGATTAACTTAAATATTGTATTATTTTTCTAGTGTCTCAGGAAAATTTGGATAACATGGAGTCTATTCTGACATGCAGAGTCTTAGCATATTTTCTTAATACTGTAGGGTACACTCCATTTCAAGCTTCACTCTGAAGGGGAAAATTTCACAAAAATTTATAGATTGCTGTATCATCAATTTTTTCTAAATTCTTTACTTTAGCTATAAAAATCTTTACTTCATTGTGTTCTGGGAAAGAAGAAAATGCATATGATATTTGCCATGAAAAAAGTTTTAAATTATAGTTTGATGCTGTATACCACCAACAACTGTATTATTTGCAAGCATTCTAGAATCTTTGAAAAACATTTAATCTTTTTTCTAGCATTCATCTCACAGCCCAGAAGATTTTGTGACTCAAAACCTTAAGTCACAAAGAGTTTACCTGCTGGATGGGAAAATCTAGTTCTTCTCAATTTGACCGTAGAGTAATGATGAATATAGGAAAAGATATTCCAAATCAGTTACTCCTGATAAATATCATGATATAGGGCTATTTGACTTTGCACAAACCTATGGGTTTGAACACAAAGGAGAGGAAAGGGGAGAAAGTGAAGTTTCTTAAACTTTAGTAGAGGTTACACACTTTGTCTGTGCATATGGTTCAACTTTCCTTTCTAGCGAAAAGTGATACTGTCGCACGGTGCTGTGGCCTGTAGCCCCATAGCAATCCCGGATCCCAACCCAGGCAGGGCGGTGAACACGGATAATTGCCTTGTGCTGCATCCTTCTGTCTCCTTTACAAACAGTGACAGACGGATGCCAGGCAGGAAGCAAGTATGTAGGAAAATGTAGTTGTATACACAATGGATGGAGCAAGAATTTAGAATGAGTTTACAATTTTAAGTTGAAAATTGTATAACCCTGAAGGAATCCTATCTTAACTAAAATAGTGTTGCTAATTATGAAAAAAAATGTCACCTGATGCTTCCTAAATTGATTGTGTAATTAAAAGAGGCTTATTAGTGGTTAGGCAAAAAAAAAAAAAAAAATTGGCAGTTAAAGATTAATTCAAGTGTATTTGGCCATTCTTTATGATTATACATCACTGTTTGGATGTTTTGGGGCAGTATGATTATTTGGGCTGTGATATTTGCTTTGTGAGTTTGTAAATATGAAAATGAGAGAACTATAAGAAATTCTATAGAAGGGCTGAGTTATGTACTTCCCAGTTTGAACCTAAGGCCTTGCTAACTGTTGACTTGTGCCACTGCCAACCTACAAATGTTTTACTTGGTTTGGAGTTTTAATTTCTTCTTTATAATCTGATTTTCCATACTACAATTAGTTTTTCAATTATGATTTATTTATCAAATTGTTATATATTGATAGCCTACTTGTAACATTATACAATCCACTTCTTTTTTATCCCATATTTCAAAATTTTTTGAAATAAATTTTATATTTGTATTAAAACTTTGCATATATGTACATAATTTTGTTATCTTATAACAATGTTATTTTTGGCAATTTTGCAAATATAGTTGCCTTAGAATAGAAATTTTAAAATTATTTCCTAGCATTTTAAAATTACTGATTTTAATAATAATAATTATTATTATTTTGCCAAATTTGATTTACATCACAATTCTAAAATTCAGAAGTGATATCCAACAGGCCTATATATGAATTGTACCTCTTCAACAGCCTAGTTTAAGCAAATAACCCCTCTAACTATATGTCCACTTCTAAGAAATGGGAATAGTACTAACTTAGATGGATACTGCAAAAATGAGATAATGTATATGATGCCTATCACTCAGCAAATATTTAAAAAGTATACATTTCATTGTGTTTCTAGCACATAGATTTTGAAAAAAAGAAGTCAAGAATAAGTTTTCAAAAATAAACAAAAGCATCATATAGTTTTTAAAGTATTGGCTAATTAAAAAAGACAGAATCTTTTTTGTTCATTTTGGTAATCTTTTTTTTTTTTTTTTTTTTTTTAAAGATTTTATTTATTTATTTTCAGAGAGAGGAGAAGGGAGGGCGACAGAGAGGGAGAGAAACAGCAATGTGTGGTTGCCTCTCACATGGCCCTCACTGGGGACCCGGCCCGCAACCCAGGCATGTGCCCCGACTGGGAATCGAACCGGGACCCTCTGGTTCCCAGCCCACGCTCAATCCACTGAGCTACACCAGCCAGGGCAAATTTTGGTAATCTTGATACTAAAACAACTTGAACTATAAAAATAACACAAACAAGAAAACAAAATAATAATGTAGGCATATTAATTTGTCAATTTAATAAAAAATATAAGTATATATTTTAATCATAAGGGATTTACTCTGTAATTATTAAGGTTGATTAAATTAAAAATAATTTTCTGTAATTCATCACATTTATAAATCAAAGGAAAAATATATGTGAATGTTTTGATACTAAGAATGTATTTGTTGAAATCAACAGAATTCATTCCAGATTTATAAGCTAGTTCTTTTTTGTTGTTGTTGTTAAATATTTTATTTATTTATTTATTTTTAGAGAGAGAAGAAGGGAGGGAGAAAGAGAGGGAGAAATAGCAATGTATGGTTACCTCTCACATGGCCCCCACTGGGGACCTGGCCTGCAACCCAGGCATGTGCCCCAACTGGGAATCGAACCGGGACCCCTTGGTTCCCAGCCCATGCTCAATCCACTGAGCTACACCGGCCGGGGCTATAAGCTAGTTCTATAACATAATGAAATAGGCTGTCTCAAGCTGATGTTAAAAATTATATTGAATGATGCATCAGTACAGACATTTTTTATCATCAGATTCCTTTGTAATCAGGAAATTTCTATTGCGATCAAGAGGTTATAAACTCTGATTGCTTGCATTAATTAAATACTTCATATTTACTAGGCACTAAGTCCAAATCTTTTAATCCCCTCACATACTTTAGGAGAGTAGATATTGTTTTTTTTTCCCTCCATTTACATATCAGAACACAAGGCAAGTATGGTTAAATAAGTAAAGTAAATTGCCTTACATTATATAGTTCATAAATACCAGAGTTAGGACTTAAGCTAGGTGCTTCTAATTTTAAGACCTAGTGTCATAAATATTTAGGACTTTCATACCTAACAAGAACACTGACCCATGCTCAGGTCACCAACAAATAGGGACATCAAATATTTACTTTGTTGATAGAATTTGTTATTTGCTAGTTTAAAATTGTAATTGTCATGGGGAAAAATGTGGGAACTCTCTTAGACTTTCTTATGGTTATGGTTCAGTATAGTATTCAGTGCTTCATGTTTAACGGTTAAAATTCAGTCCCTTTCTCCTGCCTAAAGAGTTAACCAGCAGACTTATCTGAAGTTGCTTCAGATTTACTTATGTGTTGATTCACAAACATCCATTCAGAACCTACTTTGTGCTACAGATTTTTCTCCAGGATGACAAATACAATTGATTCACTCTTTTAGTTTGAGATACCATTTTAACATAATCAGAAGTATACACACACACACACACACACACACACACGTTTACCTTATATATACACATATACATGTGTATATGTACATATGTATCATGTATAGCTATATATAGTTTACTTTCAATATTATTTATATTAGTTCAAGATGTACAGCATAGTGGTTAGATAATCACCAATACTTTACAAAGTGTTCCTTTCATATTTGCAGTACCTACCTGGAATCATACAGAATTATTGCAATGTTATTGACTATATTTCCTGTACTCTTAAGATGCTCACAGTTTAGTGGCAAAACAGGAATGTAAACAACATACAGTATATGTGCAACAATGGGAAGTTGTACAAGGAACACAGGTATCACACAGGAGGTAATGATAAAACTATTTGGGAATGGGTAGGAATGGGTTATTTTCAAGAAAGTCTTGAACTAGGTGACATTTGAGTAGTGTTTTTAGAGATCAAAAAGTTCAACATGAAGAATGAACTAGGAACTTGCCTTCTTTTCAGTAAACTAATAACCATTTGCTATCTAATTAAGATAATTTTCCTTAATTTATAAAATCAACATCCCCTAATAATTATGTAATATATGCATTTCTATATTATCGGACTGATCAAATGATCATTTTTAGGGCAATATCACATTTTAGATATAATTATCATTGACATAAAGCACAAATAAAATATGTTACAGTGATCTGTATTTATTTGACATTTAACAATAGCACCACATTTAAAATAAACATGTTCTACAATAATTAACTATAAATAATTAGATAACTAACTAATATACTTATCTTTAATGTGTCTTGAATAATCATCAATATAATTGTTGAACTTAAAGTTTGGAAGAGATATATAATAATCATGTGGTGAGATCCTTGATTTTGTGTAGAGAATAACCTGGTAGTGGTCACTTAACCAAGAAATAAACAGTGGCATAAAGTCAAATCTTTTCCTTTTTTCTCTTCTAAATCTTCCACAGTGCCTAACCCTGGCTCTTATATTTAATGAAATTTATGTTTACACATACATGAATATTATATAAATGTAACCTAGCAATAAAATAATGAAGAATGCTTTTCAAAATACATAATTCCTGCACCGTCAATTTATCATTTTATTTATGAGGGAAGATTTAGCCAGCTTCGATTGTAATAGACACAGCCTGTAATATCACAGATGACTTTCCCTTACAAAATGTTTGCCACTAAAGTGCTATGCTTAGAAGGACTGAGTAAGGGAGGAGGAGACTCTACACAGAGCAGTCGTTAAGTGTGATCTGTGGATCATGACATCAGAGACCCCTGAGCAGATGCCTGACCTACCCTGAGCTCACTTAATAATAACTTAGAAGAATGGATCCTGAGAATTAGATTCTCTACAGAACGACTGGCATGGGCCTTTCCTTTGAGATCTCCATTTACTTCAATTTGCTTTGTGTCAACTATATGTAAATGTCTAATTTCTGAGTATGCACTGGGTCACTTGGTGATGTCCCCATAAACTTAACTGGAAGTTACACAGAGTCATGCAGAAGGATCTTGGCAAAATTATCTGTATTCTGTTCTCATTCATGTGTATTAATTCTTTCTTCAAGTTTCTTAGTACTTGAACTCTTCTCTTTATATCAACTTTGCTATTGTACATTCCCGTTTGAGGACGCCAAGCCATTTACTATATGTAATAAATAGTCATTAAGTGGATGTAAATGAGGGTGATGATTTTCTAGAGCCTTCCATTTCTTTTCCTTCCTCTCTCTCTCTCTTTCCTTCTTCCTTTCTTCCTGTCCTGTCCAAAATAAATTGGTCTGCTACCAAATCCTTGCTCATGATTTCTTTCAAATGTAACTAGAAAGAAACTTAGCTTCCTTCTCAATTTTTCTTGTAACTAATCATCAACTGAATCTGAATATTCACCCTCCCTCCTTTACTTTGATATCTCTTTTTATCAATTTACCCACTTTTCTGCTGAAAGAAAAAAGTTGGAGAGGGGAAAGAAATTGCATGAAAAATATAAATTCTGAAAATCTCTGCATATTGGTGATTATCTACTTGTTAGGTCAGTCTGGGAGTTTTACATCTGAAATCTATATTTTAGAGCTAACCTGTAGGATTCAATCTATAGTTAATTTGTCTTATATAATCCCAAACTCTAGAATCATTGAGTCAGATATTGGCTCACTGGCATTGGTAAACCAATCATTGAAGATGTCAATGAAGACTGCATGTGGCACCTTATGAGTTATGACCATGATATTTAGCTAAAATGTCCTTACTAATGATGAATAAAATCCAAAGAAGAGGAAAAGTTTGGCAGCATCATATCAGAAAATCTGTTTTCTTTCTGTCACTCTTGGGTTCATTGAAATGGGCTAGCATCCTGCTTTTTGTCCTTCCTCCTTGTCTATCTTTCTTGCTTGTGATGAATAATGTGAAAAGCATTTCTTTGACAACTATGTAATGTTATGGATACATCTTTGTTATCCCCTCCACTAATATTCTTTGCCTCTTTAAAAATCTTACATAAATAACTTTATGAAGCGCAACACTGGGAATATATTTCTTCTCCTCCATTGTTGATAACTAATTTCTTACTTCTAAGTTTATGCCTCAGTCTCTAATTCATATTTCCAGCCCAATTCCAGATTCCAACTCTATCTGTGGTACACTGCACTATAATTATTTTCTTATATTTACGTCTCTCTCTGTGAGACTGGAAATCCTTCAGGCAAGAGTGGGAGTCTTATTCATCACTACATAAGCAAAACCCAGGACAGCATTGGCTTAATAGTGCTGCCCTTAATGGAACGGGACTGAACTTCACTGAACTACAGCCACTCTTTTTTTAAAATATTTTATTTATTTATTTTTAGAGAGGGGGAAGGGAAGAAAGAAGAAAGGGAGAGAAATATCGATATGTGAGACACCTGACCCACAACGTGGATCCTATGACAGGAATCTATCTGGTGACCTTTTCTCTTTGTGGGATGGTGCCCAACCCGCTGAGCCACACCAGTCAGGGCTACAGCTGTTCTTAATGGAGTCTGGTTTGATTCAACTCATTAACTTGAAATTTCCCTTTGTTCCAGTTCCACGCCCTAAAAACCAGGGAAAATTAGGTCTTGCTATAGTACTTCACAGACTAACCATTTGTACAACTGACTCTTTTAATCATTTCATATCAGTGTGTAATTGAAAGAGTGTGTTTATGTGAACTTTTACTATATTGCAAGAAACGTATTGTGTCAGCAATGATTACTTCCCCACTGGGCCAGAGTCACAGTTGCAACCTACACATTTATGTACTTGATATCTGTGAACCGGTAAGGGCTGTGACGGTATATAAACAGATATCTGTATGCCGACATATTTCTTTTCCTAGTCCACATAATTGAATGCATACATGTAATTCTTTATCTCTGAAGGAATAGTAAGAAATGTGTACACGTGACATAAAAATACAAAGAACTTTATGCTATACTACATGCCTTTACCTTAACATTCCAAGCTTAAACATAATCTAATAAAAGCAACTTCTTAGACTGTACTGCTCTCCAGACAAAACCACTCCACAGATCACTGCTTTCCAGACAGGTTCTGACCCTTTCTGAAATACTTGCAGTAAAGCGATAACACATCAAAAAGATTTTTTGATAGACATTCTGAGAGCTTCTCGAATGGGATTTGGAGCTGCATACACTGGGATAGAAAGCACCCAGTCCCCAGTCGTTGTAATTCATCTAAAGCGCTTTGTAATCTTGAGTCACCCTATCTCTCTTAGAAATAATTAATGTTTCACAAAAGGTAATATCTCTTGAAGCAAATTTAATTTAAAAATCTATTTTAAGTGATAGTGAGTTGATGATACACTTTAGCAAATGGTAGATTTTCAAAATATTCTGAGAAACAGGTTGTGTGTGTGTGACTGTTTTAAATTCGAGAACACCCAAAAAGGAAGGAAACCACAGCAATTCTGTTCTTTTTCAGCAATGCTGTAGATTATAATGATAACTCCTGTCCAAGCTTATTAATCTACCATCTTATTAAAGTGGATAATTATGAAGTATATTTATTTAACTGAAATATTTAATTTTACTAAAAGAATATAATTGTACTGCTTTCCTGAGTGAACAGAGAAGACGGATTGTTCACAGATCCGAGGGGGCTACCCCTGTCACATGGGCCGGTGTGACGAGCATGGCAGTGCCTCCGCTTTTGATAAAATCATTGGATAACATGAAAATCCTCAATACTTAAAATCACTTTTTGATAAAGAAAAAATTGTACAAATAAATGGAACTACTTTTGTTAAACCTTTGATTTACTAGGGTATATTATATTCTGTAAATGTTAAAACCTGAATAACATCTTAAACTATTGTTGATCTTTCTGATTGTAATAGAAATTAAAGCTACTATTCATGTAAGTGTGCCAAAAAACTGAAATTTTTGTTCATGCTTTTATGTAACAATTATTTTACATACCATGTGCCAGCCACTGTATAGTAATGAGTAACGCAGACATGATTATGACTTTCATAAAACTTATTGTTGAATTATTTTTCTGTAAAAAACCAGATAGAGAAAATAAAAACTGATAAAGGTATTATTATAGAAAATGTTAGAAGATACAGCATGCCTTGCTTTAGATAAGATTGTGACTGTATTTAAGGAGATAACCTTTAATCTGGAAACTGAAGAATGAACACCTGGAGAATTTTTCAGGGAGGGTAGCACATTCGGAGACCCTGAATTCAGGGAGATCTTGGAAGAGCATTAGTGTGACAGGAGCTAGTCTCTGGGGAGCAGCCTGAAATAAAACAGCAGACAGGGACATGGCCACTTCACGCAGGGCCTCACTGTCCATGCTAAAGAGCTCAGGATTCAGCAGCAATGTAGTGGGGTGCCATTAAAGGTTTTGGGGAGTCTTAACATCCAAATTCCACTTTAAGTACAGGGTGGGAAAAGTATGGTTAAAGTTGGTCATACGGAATATAATACAACAATTAATAAATAATAATGCAAGAATAAACTGTTTTGTATGATCATAACTATATTATCAGCCTGACTAACTTCAGAAAAGTTTGTAGTATGTTAAAAGTGGAAACAGGCAGCTGAAGGCTAAAACACAGAAGGAACTAGCATGTAAATTAGTTTACTGTAGTCTAACTGCATTTTGAAAAATGTGCTATTATGAGGGATTTTGGTGCACATCTAAGTTTTCTTATCTGCTCTATGTTTATCTCTCTGCTCTTGTACATGTTGTGGTGCTATTGTCACTTACAGTATACTTAATGACTAACCTTCCATGCCATCAAATAATTTTCTACAGCATCATTTCAGACACAAAATTTGATTGTTTAGATATACTATATATTTATTTAAATAGCCCCATTATTTGTGAACTCTAGAGTTGTTTCTGATGGCCTACTACAATAAATAACTTTTCAATAATTTTCTACTGAAAAAATCATAATGCATACCCTTAATGATTTCCTGAGGATATATTATTGGTGCAAAACCGTTACTTTCTGAGAGACGAACATCCATCATTTCTGTGGCCAAAACCATGGGACAGTGAAGCCGAGCGGGATGAGGCTGTAGAGCAGTCAGCAGGGTCCACTCATTACTTAGTGACTCATTGCCACTCACCAGGAGCGCCCCCACTCGTCTCTGCCTCCACTCCCAATAGAAGATGATTCAAATTCTGCAGCCCAATAGATTGGAACATGTCAGGGACTTTCAGGATTTTAAGCAAATACTTGGAAGTATAAATATCAAATCCACAATGCTAAAGTACACTTTCTCTAATCTACTTATTCAAAACTGGCTCATGGTTTGGAAAAGCATTACTAAACATCAGTCCTCTCATTTCTGGATTGAAAGCTGGTGTTCTCCCAAAATGGTCACCCAGTGAGGCCCTGCATGAAGGGGCCCCGCCCCTGTCTGCTGTTTATATGTTGGAACACTAATCCCAATGTGCTGGTATTTGAAGTTGGGGCGTTAGGGAGGTCATGATTGGTAGAGCCCTCATGAAGGGGATTGGTGCCCTAATAAGAAGAGGTCATAGAGCTAGCTGGCTCCCTTTCCACCATGTGAGGACACAGCAAGAAGACAGCTCTCTATAAACCAGGCGAGGTCACTCACCAAGAACCTGATCATGCCCATACTCTGATCTTGGATTTCCAGAACTGTGAGAAATAAATACTTGTTTTGAAGCCACCAAATCTATAGTAAGTTGTTACAGCAGCCTGAACTGAGAAAATTGCCCTCTTTCTTTGCAGCAGATTTTAAAGATTAGAAAGCACATGGTGAGGGAAAGTATTTCAATATATCTCTACTTACCTATAGATATGTGCATTTAAATAAACACAGACACAAACACACACAACATGCTTCAAGACCTGGATCAGAATGAATAAAGTGAATTAGACTGTCAAGTGGAACTTGGAAAGAAATTAAATCCTAAGAAACCGGGGATTCTCTGCCAACCCCCCACTCCTCCCCCACCCTGAGAAAATTAACAAAGCACACTTCAGAAAATCTTATTATTTTTAATTTTAATAGCTGAAAACCCTGACTAAGAAGCCCTGGGGCAGAAGCTCATGGATTCTGTCATCTTCACTTGTCAAGGACGTTTTATAGAAGAAGACGAGCTGTTGCTCTGCTTACATGCGGTTCTGATCCAGGGCTAGTACATGTCTTGGAGGATGCAGTTGTGTGATTCACTTATTAAGAAACAGTTTTAATATTGGAATCAAATAATTATTAATAAACTAAGACTATGAAATGTCAATATCAGTGCCCTTTATATTTTTAAAGCCTCTTTTCAAAGCACTAGTTGTTTTAATCATCTTAACAATCAACATTAGTGGTATAACCCTGACTACAAATTAATCTTAAAATCGAGTAGCAATTTATAACAGGTGTAAGTTTAGCTTCTATACAAAGTGTATGAGAAATAGGAAGGGCCAGTGCAAGTTCCACCTGTATAGTAAATGGTACCAGAAATCCACTTACACTGAAGCCTCCAGTCTTCACATTCTAGTCCCCGAGGTCGTCTGTTGGATGCTTTAACGTAGTGGGGAACAGCTGGAAAAGCAATGTGGCAACCAGTGCAGGCCAGATGACACACACAGATTCTCCTTCATATTTTTTCTCCAGATAAGGAAAATCTGGCCCAGAGAAAACAATGATTTGTTTGTTACCAGAGAGCTACTGAGAGAAAGAGAGAGCTAAGGAGGAAAATCTCTCATGCCTAATAGAGTTCTCTTTTTATTATCCTTTAATTACAGTCACATAGTAGAGTACATGCATTTTACGGGAAGAGAAGCAGGTAGCATAGAATATGAATAAAGACCTAGCAGCTATGTAAACTTCGGAAAGTTATTCTAACCATAAAAGAAGGCTTAAATTGTAGATAAATCCCAACTTATCTAAAATTAAATTATTTTATTTATTTGTCATTTTGAGAAACAGATAAAAAAGAATTGAAAGTTTATTATGAAAGTTATATTTTTCAATGAAAAGTTAAATTTTGTAATGTATGTTTTTGTTGTTAATGTTATTTCCTCTTTTTTGCCTACAAAGACATTTTTATGTAAATTCTTAAAAGTACAATGAGACATTTTCTTAATTTCCTTTTCAGATCATTAATCGTTTGTATGTAGAAATGAAACTGATTTCTGTGTGTTGGCATTTTAACCTGCTACATTGCTGAATTTACTTTTTTCATTTCTAACAGTTTTGTGTGTGTGTGTATTTGCACGTGTGTGGAATCTTTAAGGTTTTATACAAATAAGATCATATTATCTGTGACAAGAGATAATTTCACATCTTTCTGTACAATTTTGGACTTTTAAATTTCCTTTTCTTGTCTAAGTGCTCTGGCTAGTACTTCAGTGCTATATGTTGAATAGCAGTGGCAATAGTGGGTATCCATGCCTTTTACCTGATCTTAGAGCAAACGCTTTCATCCTGTCACCATTGAGTATGAGGTTTGCTGTGGGCTTTTTATATATAGCCTTTATTCTGTCAAGGTTGTTTCTTCTACTACTACTGTGTTTTTCATGAAAGGGCATTGAATTTTCAAATGTTTTTTCTGCATCAACTGAGATGATTGAGTACCTATGCTTCATTCTACAATGTGGTTTATTACCTTGACTAATTTTAATATATTGAACCCTTCTTGAATTCCAAGGTTAAATCCCACTTGTCTGCGTTATACAATCCTTTTAATATGCTGCTGACTTCAGTTTTCTTGAGGATTTTTCACCAATGCTCATGAAGAACAATAATGCATAGTTTTATTTTCTTGTAGCATATTTGTCTGGCTCTGATATCAGGGCACCACTGGACTCAGAATGACTTAGGAAGCATTCATTCTCCTGTTTTAAATCTTTGGAAAAGTTTGAGAAAGATTGGTGTTAGCTATTCTTTAAGTATTTGGCAAAATTCACCAGTGGAGTTGTTACCATTGGCATTTAGCTAATTATTAATAAAAAAGGGGGAGCAAAAGGGAATTAGACATTGTGCTTAATAAACAGGGGTGCATAAGCCTGCTTGCTTCACCAGGAAGCTATAGCATCACATTCTAGGGAATGACAGCATTGCTCCACTAAGATGATTAACACTCCTCCCTTCCCCTCACCAGTACCAGATTGCCAGGGGGAGCAGAGGGAGGCAGACACATGTCCAACAGAAGTCAAAATGGTGCAGGAGGAGGTTCTTGACAAGAGGTCTATCAACCTAACTAGGGGGTCTAAACCTGCCAAAGCCTGTGAAAACTTGGAAAGTTGATTGGTCATTTTGAAAATATTTCTCATCTTTTCCAAGCCCGAGATATATACTTCTAGGGAGTAAAGAGTGCTCTCTCTCTCTCTCTCTCCCTCTCTCTCTCTCTGTCACCCACCCAGTTTATGCACACTCTCTCACCTGGGAGCACGAGACCATGCAGGTCTATCAGCTATCAGATCCTGCAACAGACTGGGTGGGCTCCCAAGGATTAAGCTTTGAAATGAAGCAGAACCTTTGAACCCTGGCTTTTGCTCTGGCCTGCTGAGGACACAACTGGACTTTTTAATAGCAGGAAAGAGAGGGCACCCAGGGAAAGCCTTCCACATGAATAAAACATGCTACACCACAATCTCTTGTGTGTGGGTCCTTGGAATGCTTTCATCACAATCTAGTGGAAGAACCCAATTTCCCACAGACAACAGAACCAACAAGTCCAAAGTTTTTCTTTGTCAAGAGATTTCTAATTACTGATCAAGAAAATCATTTCATTCACATTAACAACAAAAATAATAAAATAAGAATTAATGAAGGTGGACAAAGACTTACAACAAAAACTAAAAAACATTTGTGAAAAATATTAAAGACATAAATACTTGTAAAGACATCCATGTTCATGGTTTGGAAAAATTAAAATTAACAAAATGTCACTACAACTCAAGAAACCAATGAATTCAGCATAATCCCTATCAAATTCCCAATGTCCCTTTTTGACAAAATTAAAAAATTCATCTTAAAGTTCACATGGCATCTAAAGGGACTTCAAATAGACAATCTTGAAAGAGAAGAGCAAGGTTGGAGGATGCACATTTCTTTATTTGAAAATATAATACAAACTATAGTAATAAAAACAGTATGGTCCTGGTGTACAGACAACAAAAATACCAGTGAAATAAAATAGAGACCTCAGAAATAACCCCTCACATTATTTACTCAAATAATATTGGAAGACCATTCAATGGGAAAAAGACAATCATTTTAACAAATAATTCTGGGAAAACTGGATATTCACATACAAAAGAATGAAGTTGAACTCTTACTTAACACGATATACAAAAATTAAATCAAAATGGATTAAAGACCTAAATGTAAGACTAAAACTCTAAAACTCTTAGACAAACACATAGAACGAAAGCTTCAGAACACTGGGGTTGGCAATGATTTCTTAACATGGCACCAAAGGCACAGTTAAAAAACGAAAGATTGGCAAATTGGACTTTTAAAAAATTGCACAAAACGTACATCAATAGAGTAAAAGACAATTTATACACTGAGTGAAATATTTATAAATCATATTAATATCTAGAATATGTAAAATACTTACAAAATTCAACAACAACAAAAACTCTGATTCAAAAATAGGCAAAGGAGTTGATAGACATTCCTCAAAGAAACATACACAAATAGCCATAAGCACATGAACTTTTTTCAAAAACACGAGATACTACCTCAAATGTATTAAGATGGATATTATCCAAAAACATGGAGCAAGTGTTGGTGAGAATGTGGAGATATTAAAACCCTTATGCACTGTTGTTGGCAATGTGGAATGCTACAGCCACTGTGGTAAACAGTATGGCTGTTTCTCAAAAAATTAAAAATAATTTTATAGTATAATTTAGCAATTCTACTTCTTGGCACATAACCAGAAATATTGAAAGGAGGGTCTCAAGGTAATATTTGTACACTCATGATCATAGCATTATTTATATCAGCTAAAACCTGGAAGCAACCCAAGTATTCATGAACAGATGAATGGATACTCAAAAATGAGATAAATACAATTTAATATTATCCAGCATCAAAAAGAAAGGGAATTCAGACATATGCTACAATGTGGATGAACCTTGAGGACATTATGCCAAGTTAAATGAACCAGTCACAAAAACGCAAATACTATCTTATTCCATTTATATGAACTACTTAGTCAAATCATAGAGCGACAGTAGATGGCGGTTGCCGGGGTGAGGGTCAGGGAGAACAGGGAGTTACTATTTAATAGGTATAGAGTCTCACTTTTGGAAGATGAAATGGATGGGGGGATGGCTGTTTAACTATGTGAATGTAGTTGATACCATTGAACTGTCCATTAAATCTGGTATTGTGTACTTAAAATTTTCTAAAATGTAGCAAATAATTGCTAAAATTATTTTACCCACTCGCACCCAAAGTAATAATAAAGGGAGCAGGAGCAAACTTTGGGAGGTGATAGATATGTTTGTGGTCTTGATGGTGGTGATGGTTTTATGAATATATACTTATCTCTAAACCAATTGAGTTGTTGCATACAATTAAACATGTGGCTTTTTACATGTCAATCATATTCAATAAAGTGGTTTAAAAAATGATCAGGAAGGTCAATTTTATGTTACGTGTATTTTATCACAATAAAAAAATGGTGGGAAAAAAGCCAAGGATAAGATTCTCTTGCCTCTTAGGATCTTTGATAGATTTTAAAATAAAGCCTAATAAAGGAGCATATAGTTCATTAAAAATCATTTTTCCCCAGGAATGTCTGGTCTTTAAATAACTAATTTTAGCAAGTTTCTACATAAAATTCATATATTCATTTTTTATAGAATGCTCTCCCCTAACACCTTATTTGTAACGGTATATTATCATATTTAAAGGGAAAAAAGAGAGAGAATTTCCAGAGATGAGCAGCTTGCATTGAGAATGTGTCTTTGCAACTAGCAGCCTTCAGAGGTGTGTCGGTGAACTCTTAGCGACCACCTGAGTCTCAGCTAACTTTGGCTGTCCTACATGTTGGCATTGAAAGGAAAGCTATTTGTAAGAGACCCAGACCTTTTCTCAATTAACTACTATGAAGCTATGCACATTTAACTTGTTTTAAAATTATTATATGAAAAATGTTGACATTTTTGCCCAATAATTGACTTTTCAATTTTGTATTAGAAGAAAAATGATTGGCATTTCAAGACATCAGAGTACATTGTCAGAGCTTATATTGCAATACAAAATGTACACCGTGTATTTTCCACTTATTGTTTTTGTTCAGAATTTTTCAAATATAACTTCTAATCAAGAACAAACTTCCCCTTTGTATATTTTATTGGTCTTTATCTTGCAAATAACAAACCACTAGCAGTCATGGAGTAGCAGCCTTGCATTCTCATTAATGCCAGAGCTAACAGCACAGGAAATCTCATGAGACTCCTCACCCCAGCACTTGTTTTGCTTTTGTTTTATTGAATACTTGTTATTTTAGTTGAGTAAAAAATCTAAATAGCCTTTCAGCTGTTTTGAGGGTAGCATTTTTATCTTTATGCCAGTGCAGTCCTGGTAATCACTATCAGCATTTGTATTTTAATATGAGAAGGTTCTTGTTATGTTTTAGGTGAAAACCCCCATAAAACAAACAACTATTCAACTTTGAGTGATTCTTGTGACCAGCTTGCCTGGTTTATAATTTAATTTTATACATATTACAAAATAAAATGGAAAGTTAATTTTAAGATGTCTGAATCAAATTATATAACACCTTTTCTGTTTTGAATTCTCCCTTCTTCCTTTCTCTTTCCTCTTTCTCTGCCTCCTCCTCCTTTCTCTTTTTCCTTCTTTCTATCTCTCTCTCTCTCTGTTTGTATGTATGATTTGCAGCTCCCTGAGCCTCAGTTTTATCATTAGTAGAATGAAATTAATGGGCTAGATGAAGCCTGGAGTCTCTTTCACTCTGGCATGCAATGACTGTGGTTCTAATGGCCAGTTCAGGAGAAGGGTAATAACTGCCAGCATGCCCTGTCATTCACTGTGTCCTGCACACTGTCACTGTGTGATCTTCAGTGCTTTGTCTCCCTTTACAATGGCTTTGAAACAGAACACACATATACACACATGTACAACTGTTGAGTAAGCTTTGAAATAAGAAACCTGAATTTAAGCTTATTAAATATCTGAATTCTACACATCAGAATTTCAGCTGTGGCATATGCTTAACTGTTTAACATTATGTAAGAAAACCACATTATATTCAATGAAAGTGACTCACAGACACTACTATCAATAACAGTCATATATGAATGGTAAAATTGTACACATGTATGTGTTAAGGTAAAAAATGAGTGGGATGGGTCTGATCTCTTCTTTCTAGAAAGAAAGCTAAGATAAATATTAACAATTTGTTGTCTTGCCTTTCTGAGAGAGGAGATGCCTGAATTTTATTTGACAGCATCATTTGAGTAAGAACATGGACAAATGACTTCATACCCTGGAAACAATTACCATCACTGAAAATAACTGCCATCAATGAATGACTAGCCCACAACATTAAAATTTTCCACTTGTTTTCCAAAAATTTTAATTTAAACATGAGTCATTATTTCTAGAAAAATGACTACATGACAATATTTTTGCTGATATCTGCCCAATGGGAGTTAAGGCAATATGAGGGAAGGGCTGGTTATTGGAGGCCTGTCCTGTATTCTACACCTAAAGTAACACAGTGAATATGATATTAAAGAATATGCCCTGGCTCAGTGGATTGAGCACTGGCTGGCCTGTGAACCGAAGGGTCGCTGGTTTGATTCCCATTAGGGCACATGCCTGGGTTGCAGGTCAGGTTCCCAGTAGGGGGCGCATGTGAGGAAACCACACATTGATGTTACTCTCCCTCTTTTTCTCTTCCCTTTCCCTTCTCTCTAAAAAAAATAAAAGAAAATAAAGAATATGAAATTAATTTCTAATACTTTTACAGAAACTTTTGGAGCAAATGTTAGAAATTCAGGCACCACCTGTGAAGCAAATTCTCTAAGTTCTTTAGCCTTTAAGAACTTCAAAGCAAGCCGTTGTCATCTACAGGGCTCTGGACTGTGGAACAAAAGATCATTTTCCTATTTGATTGACTTTCAGAAAGTTGGGAAATATCCTTGAGCCTGAGTGCTCTCATCTGTAAATTAAAAAATAATCCTCTAAATGCCTTTTCATATCTGCCAGTCCATGTTCCAACTAATAATGGTAATACTCAAGAATTTTTATTATTTTTTATTTGCTGTACACTAAATGCTTTTTAAAGTGATCTCAGGTAGGCAACCAAAAAGACCTAAATGTTTATAGTATTTTTATAATATTACATATGCAGACATTAAAAATTACAGGGGGAAAAATGTATCCAATGTCATGTTTTACTGACTAGATTTCAACCCAGACTGTCTACCGCCAAAGACCACTGCTGGTCTTACCCAATAAGCACTCAGCACTGCTCCATTTCACGGCTGTTGAAAGAATTTTAAGGAAGGCAGTGAAATAAGATTACTCCTCATCTCTCTTTTTCTCCCCCACCCCTCTCCCACAGTGTCTTCTGATACTCCCTCATGATTTATTTGGACCAATCAAGAATTGGGCTGACAGCACACTATTTCAAATGCAAATTGCTTTACAAGTCTTTGTTCTGTTAGGATTCATTGACCAACTAAGAAGCCTTCCTTGGAGTGAATTTTATGGTCTGCTTGCTTTCACAGGGATTTATGAGTGAAACTCAGACAAACACTTCTTTGGAAAATTACAGTGTGGCAGTAAACAGGAATGTAAGGAAAAGTCTAACAGTTGATTATAAAGAAATTAAGCATCCTCCCAAAATAGAACCATTCTTCACTTCCTCTCTTCCAGCCTCCACTCTTCCCCATAGCATGCATCATTTCACACTTCCACACTTGTATTTTTCTGTGCTGCAAGTTAGCAGGAACACTTAAGACAATTTGCAAGTGTTGACACCAAATCCAAGTTTTATTTCTCAAGTTGTTTTCTGTGCTATGGCCTGAGAAACCTCTCCCCTGTGATAGGCAGCAACATGGCACAGGGAACCAGGTCAGCTGTGAAATCCTTGTGTAGCACCCTATGCATGGGTGATTACACTTTCTGCCCCAAATTGCTGAGTTACAAAGAAGTTAAGTTTTGATATCAGAAGAGACTTGTTCTATAATATCACTGCTTCTGACTGCATTTTACTTTTCTACCATTTTTTCCTCTTTTCCTCAACTTTTTCTGTCTGTCCTTATTTTTCTTTTTCTTTCTTACTTTTTCCTATTTATTTTATTATGATAGTTTATACATCATTATAAATTATCATAAAATGCATTTTAGAATATATATATGTCCTAG